>JBBPCX010093690.1:0-24474 GCA_037974365.1 Hydrocynus forskahlii | reverse complement strand
AATCAACCCATTCTAATTATGTTCAGAAGTTTAGGTTTGTGTGTTAAAATCAATGAAAACTCTGTGTCTCTTTGTTCCGCTGGTGGCCACATGGCTCTGAGTTATGACCCTTGCCTATGTATAAGCTTGAATTTCCCACTTAACACAGTAACAGTTAGTTTTTATAATCAAACGGACATTATAAACATCCCTGGTTCTCACTGAGGATTCATTTAAGACCAAACTTAATTATTTTATCATGAAGGAAAAAGGACTTGGAAAGGAGTTCTGATTTTCTCTCATCTGGCCAGACACACACAATTAATATTTGCTAATTACATGGGAAGACACAGAAGAGTTATCACTGAAAACACATCCACCAATTTAAGTAAAAGAAAAGAGGAAAAGAAAATGTATTTTGCTCTCTGGCAATTGCAGGAATGTCTGGTTCTCTCTTTGCAGCGTGGGGGGGGTCAGTTGAGGGTCATGCTGATATGGATGTGGTACTACAATGTTTCATTGTTCCTCTAAGTGGTTCAGATTGGGGGTCATAAAATGTCTCTTCAGCACTAATCCTTCCTGGACGTCTGCCTTTCATCTTCAGACAAAGCACTCTCTCATGTTCGATTCAGTTTCTTTCTGGCATTTTTCAGAATCTCAAATCTAGTGATCATTTCTTAAATGGATCTGAATCTTTGATCCTACAGTAGATTATAAATAGGTTGGTAATTTGACAACTTGCATAGGTCAAGATTTGATTTATATAACAGAGACGTAGTAACTGCTGGTTTAAAGACTTTTGGTAAACAACCAATACTAACTGAGGAGGTCTGATTATGACTCATAAGACTTCTTTATGTAGGCTTATAGGAACATATCACATGAAACAGATTTGTTTATGTGAACAACATAAATGTTCATTTTCAGAGTACATATGGCACAACCAGGAGGGAATTCTGGCATTATGAAGGACCTAATGCAGGTTCTTGTCTTTACCTGGCTGGATGTGTGAGTGTGAAGTGGGCCTGATTCTATCATTGTAATCCTAAATATCGTCTTGAAGAGTTCGACTCCAATACACCTGGCTGTAATATTCAGTAGCACTCAAAGGCCTTCAAGTACGTCAGGTCAAATAGGTTTATTGTCAGCCATAGTCAAAAGACACAATGAAACAAAGCAACATTCCCTCAGGACCTTGGTGCAACACAAGAACCAAAAAAGAACACCAGAAGAATACATAAGTACAGATAGGACAAAAATACACAGAGTGCATGAATACATATTAACACAGATACTGTATTCTAATAGCAGAGTTGTGAAGCGTACAAAAATACAAGTATGGAGGTAGTTACTGAACCACAATGTACCCCTGAAAATACACCAAGATCCTTAATTTGAATTAAGTGGCCATTCATTTGTTAACCAATCCCTTAATTTTACCTTAATTGTGGATTTAAGGCATGAGTGCGAAACCCCTTAATATTAAACATAAGGCAGTAATTCAGTAGGTTCTATTATTTAATGGGCAGATTTGAAAAAGTAGGGTGAAAATCCAGTAGATTTACCCCTTAATTAGTCTCAATCTGTGCACTTTCCCCCCTAATTTTCCTTAATTTCCTGGAAAAATCAAGGTAATTTTAAGAGGTAAAATTAAGGGGTTTGGTTTTGTAGTGTTAGCAATAAATAATTGTGCACATAATGGCAGGATTTCATAAATAAAGGAGTATTTTAGGGGTGTAAGTTTTTGTTTCAGGCAGAACTGTTCAGAGTGTATATGCATTAGGAGAAGGAAGAAGTTCATGTGTTTGTGTGTGTGTGTGTGTATCCACCAGTTCCTTCAGTAGAGGGCCGTTCGCCACTGAACCTTTTGCCAGGTGGAAGGAGGAGTAAGAGGGTATGTGTGGGGTGAGTGGGGTTATCCACAATGCTGGTGTAAATGTCTCTGACAGTGGGGAGAGAGACCCCGATGGTCTTCTCAGCAGTTCTAACTAAGGTTTTGCGATCCAAAAACAGAACAATTACTGACATGCGGTGATGCAGTACAGTGTAGTGATTATTGGGGTGAGGTGGGCTCACCTTGGTCACTGCAGGAAGTAGAGATGCTGATGTGCCTTCTTAACAATGGAACTGGTACTGAGGGTCCACGTGAGGTTCTCTCTGATGTGAAGACCGACGAAACTTGGTGCTCTGGTGCTCTGATGTTCAGTTGAGAGTGATCATATCGTGCTCTACTGAAGTCAACAAAGATCTCTTTTGCTCTGTTCACATTCAGTGGACAGCTTGTTGGCTCCGCCCCAGTCTGTTGGCTGTTCCATCCCCTCTCTGTATGCCACCTCAATGTTCCTGCTGATCAGACCCACCATGGTTGTGTCATCAGCAAACCCAAATGTTGTGGTTTTTACTATGCATTGCTGCACAGTAACATGACCAGCAGAGGGCTGAGCACACAGCCCTGGGGGAGTCTCTGTGCTCAGTGTGGTGGTTCTGAAGATGGTGTTCCCGATCCTGACTCACTGATGTCTTCCAGGATACAGTGCACCCCTGAAAGCTTTCAGGTAGAGAGAGAGAGAGAGAGAGAGAGAGAGAGAGAGAGAGAGAGAGAGAGAGAGAGAGAGAGAGAGAGAGAGAGAGAGAGGGAGAGAGAGAGAGAGAGACATAAATAGCCTAAGAATGACTCAGGTGACATTTTGCAGTTAACATGAGTCTCTGGACCAAGCCTAATTCTTTACAGGGTTGTATGGCAAAGACAAGATGTCCCCTGATAGTCTATGTGTATTTGTGCAGATTTAATCCAGTTACTATAATTATCATGCCAAGTGTTTTTTATCCGTCCAATAGGGACCATTAAAATGATTTGATTCTTCTTTCTCAAACAGATCTTAGCACATAGGGACACATGAAATCCAGAAGCTTGAGGCTAGTGCTCTAGGCTGGAGAACCTAAATAGTTCTTTATATATTTCTTTAACATAATTCCAAAGGAATTAATTATATCCTCTTTAAGTTTCACTTCTTTTTATATTGTACTCTTTTCAGAATTTGATTTGCCATCGCCTGCAGAGTATTTTCAGTCACTGTGTAAAATGTCAGTGTTTTTTCTGTTTCATTCAGTCAGCAGTTGCTAAGTAAGCATTATATTTTATATAACAAACATTTTGTGTATAATTGTTTCTCAGACTCTTCAGGCTCACATAAGCTGAATGGCAGGTGGAATAACAGCATCTGTGTGAAAGCATGTGTATATGTGTGTGTGAGTGTGTGTGTGTGTTGGTTGGGGGGGGGGGGTAGAAGACCGGTGAATACTGTTCAGCTGGATGTGGTAAACAAAGCTGTAGAATCATCTGGCGTCCTCATACTGGCAGCTACAAAAGAGAAATCCACTGTATAAAACACTCACAGAAAGCACACCCTACCTGATTACGTGCTGCTTTTTCAGGAGAATTGGTTTATTACGGACTCTAACTGTGGCATGTTCTAGATAGAGTGAGTTTACACAATTAAGCAATGCTAAGCAAACAAACAACGAATTTACAGCCACACTCTGAACAATAAAGGCGTCAAATGATATTTGGCAAAATTATATTCATTCTCAGTGGAAATGGTTTTATATAGTACAAAAGTTATTGTTGCTTAACCAACAATAGTGAAATCCATATAAGTGCTGTATGAAACAATTTTATATAATGGTTTTTACAACAGGTGGTTAACAAGACAAACAACCATTCAAATAGTTTGCTGAGTGTTCTAGGTTCTATATGGAACTATTGCTCTCATTAAAGAACCCCTAAAGAATCATTTCACACAAACCATAGCACTTCGGGCCTCAGCGTTCTGCCTCATTAAACACACCTGATCTAACTCATCATCTAATTAGAAAGGTCTTCATGAACTGAATTCAGAGTATTAGATGAGAGGAATCTCTAACCTCTGTAGAGCTGTCACCTGGGAGGAACTCAGTTTGACCTCCTTGCCATACAAGAAACTTGTTTGGTTCACTAAAAAACTTTTCAGTAAATGGTTTCTTGAATATACATCATTAATGAAGAATGAGAGTGCAGTATCATTTAAATCTACATTAGTAAACTCAACATAATGCAACGATTTACGAACTTTCCTTTTTGCATACTGTTAAAATGTCCTGACTGATCAAATGTGTACCACATATTCGATCACCAAGTCCAAATATAATGTGATGAACAAAAGTTAGATGAAGAGTTTTAAGTGGAGAACCTCTGCCTAGAGGTATTGTAGTGCAGGGCAAGCTGTAATGTGAATTTAGGAAGCAGCTCTTGCTCACTAGGGTCATTTAAGATTCCAGCATAACTAGCTCTGTACTGGTTGTGTGGAAGTTTATGAATAAAATCCTAGGGAGAGTCACGCACGTGAAATAGAGACCGCGGCCTTGGGGCAGCTTTGCTGGCTTTATTTGAATTTTCACCTGGGAGTTACAAGCCTAGTTTGATGTTTTGCTGGTATGCAAGCTAGCGGCAAACACAAGGGATGCCTGTCACCCAAGGCCATTACAAACGGATTTTGTTGCTTTTGTTACAGCTGACTCTTTTCTTTCATCTGCTTTCATTGTCAACATCTCAGCAGTCAGAATTAAATGACACTATTCAAAGAGAGGGAGAAAGGGAGGTTCATTTTTCCAGAGATGGCTTTGTCTATGCCTGTATCTGCGGAAAGAGAGAAAGAACCACTGGCATAAAGTTATAGCGCAGTTCGTGTATGTAGAATGAAACTTCACATTTAGTGTACACACAGGATTTCGATTATATGGCCCTTACATAACAGATGAATGAGAGAAAGGTCTCCATCACCGTACAACATTATCAGTCTGTCTGATTCCTCCAGCAGTGAGATGTGATTTAACAGACAACGGAGCGCAAAAACTCAGCGGAAGCCCATAACCAAATCATTTCCCTCCATCCACTCTGCCTGTAGCTAACCTCATTTGGTTCCCACTCTCATTTAGCCTCACATATTCTCCCTGAAGCTTCCATGGCAATGAGCACCATTAGTGTCTGTGTACCACCCCCTTTAAAGCTTGTTTGCAGTTCTAACACATCACTGCTGGCTTTAGTAAAATAATAAAATTCCCATTAAAAAAAGATCAAATTTGGTCACACGATTAAGAACGTCACCGACAAACTGCTGTTGATCAATAAAAAAATTTCAGTGCTCCTTTATATACAGAGTGTAGTATGAAGCGGCTTTATTGTTGTGTGAAAGTGGTGTAGGCCACCTTTACCTAAAAAAATGTCTGAAAATATGATATGAGAAAGCATGTTGCTTTATTGCGCTACAAAATAATTTTTTCAGGTGTGCATGCTTTTCTATCAGTGGCACTCGCTGCAGTTTTTACTACATTAAAATCGAATGAAAGTGAAGACTACTCTATGTGTGTCCCTGTGAGTGGAGAGTGACGGAAGACCTCCATGTTTATGAATGCAAAATTTGGTTTCTACACAATTACTTAGAATTGTTTTTGTACACCGAAGTAACCCTATTAGTCCAGGCCTCTTTTAAGGGCCCTGACACCTAAAGGCTCAGTTCCACTGTTTCCCAGCTGTAGTCTAAGTACCAGATGCCTTGAACTAGGTAAGGATATCTAGCGGCAGAACTTTTAACTCTGAAATTGAATAGAGTGGATCTGCGTGGGACCAATGGCTCCCATCACTTTCAATCAGATAGCATTCTGAAGACTGCCAGCAGAAAGTCCCGTCTGTACAACTACCCAGAGAGCTCATCACTCAAACACAGATGTCCTAGAGAACGAATCTGAAGTTACCCATTCAGACTGGCTTGATGAAAGAGATGCAAGTCCTTTGACCACAGTTGCTGATTTCCAAACACGATGCATGCTACTTGCATATTTAGGTTTGAATTGCTTTATTTGTGGCGATGATTGGCTATTAAAAAGTGACAGATATCTCCCAAATAGAACAAAAGTGGCTATGCAAATAAAGGCAATGTTATGTTGCATGAAATTTGAGGCTACCCTAGCTGTAACACCCCTGAGAGAGTGTTTGGGAAGCCAGAGCTTCAAAATCTCAGCCTTGATTCTCCCCAAACAACTCCTCCCATTGGCGCTCTGGACTTGGCTAGAACAGAGCCGTGCTCTGATTGGCATGTTGTGATTTGCTTTGGGCTCTACGAGATAATGAGCATGCAAAGAATTAGGGACAGAGTCCATGTGCATATTAAGAAACTGTTGTCCACACATGATATTCAGTGCTTCAGACAAATGAAGCAATGAAAACTGAGAGTGAATATCAAGCAATGTTGAACCCAAAAGGTACTTGTCACAAGAACATTATTTTATTCTATTGGTTTATGAGAGGAAATTTAAAGAGGCATTTTTAAAACATTTTTGTGACAGAGATATTCTGTGGCTCTGTAGCTTTTCATTGTCCTTTGCAGGATGTAATGTTTGCTGTATAGCAAAAAGCACAAAAGAAAACAAAGCACATCATACAACATTCGTCATTACTGCAGCTTCACAAGTAGTTTAGCCAATAACCTACAAGGCTGCATTCAGGCAGACTTGTTGTAACTCAGATATCTTCAGTGAAAGTGGAGTAAGAAGGAATAGTGCATTGTGTTTGCTGTGAAGTCCAAAAGTGCAGACAGACATGTGTTTAGTTTTAATGAGTTACACAACATAACACCAAAGATCTGGCTGAGGCACTAGAGCAGGCAGGCATAAAATAAACAGCCAAACCTATATTTCCCAAGTTCCCAAAGTACTGACGTCCTGCGAGAGAGGGAAAAAAAAGATAAAAGAGACAATATTTTGGATGTGTTGACTTTGTTGTTTAAGCCTCACAGTCTACTCTTACTAACAAGAGTATTACACTTATTATGCGCGCTGTGACTCGGAAAGGGCTGCTCTTCACAGCACAATCAGAATTTAAAAACACAACAAATAAAATTACATGCATGCAGTTTTTTTTTCAGATGAGCAACATTCAGTGCTTGTTCCAGAGGGGAGGGTTGATAAGAGAAAAGTGCCAAAAACAGGCTGATAATGAGACCTACACTGAAAAGGAACAGAGAAAATGTGCCATATTCTGACATTCTGACACCCAGCAGCATATTAAAATATTAAAAATGCTAAGTTCAGCCGTTCAGTGTTCTCAGTGTGTAGTCAGTAAATACCCAGACTAAGCTTGTGCTCTTATCTAAATCACTGACACATTCAGGTCTCCACTCTTTCATAAGGTCACTGAAAGTGTGTAACTGAGAGATACAGTCAGCACAGCTGAGGTTATTATTAGCCTCAGCAATCCATTTATTATTTTCACAAATGTAAGAAAAGGATTATCCATGATGATCCACCCTGGTTTTGCAGTGTTCATATCAGACCTCTGGCGTGCCAGTATTTGAGACGTTACTCAAACAATAAAGAAATATTAGAGATACAGGGCTGTTCCAGCAGCTGAAGGGCTTATGTATTTATTTGTTTGTTTCCTTATTGTTTTTGTAAATCTGCTCTAAAGTATTAATGAGATTCACACAAACTGTCTAGATAGACTTATTTAACTTCAGCTTTATCCAGACAAAACTGTTTCAGAAACATCTCGTTGAAACCCTTTCATAATTAGAAACATGCAACCAACTCAAACATTCAAGTAAGTAATTTCTGTTGTATTTAGATTTTTGATGAGTTCATATAAAGGGTTGATTCTCAGTGCACTGGTTAATTGGCTTAACGGAATCATAGTGTTAGCAGAATTGTCAGTGTACAGTCTGCAGTCCTGGGGTGTATCTAAAGAAAAAAAGAGATGGAAAACAATCTTGCAACAAAAAGCAACAAGATGATGGGAGGCAAAGTGAACTAAAATAGCATCAGTGATGTTCTATCAGAGCTAGTGTCAGTGCTCTTGACATTTATTTTTTTAAGGCCATCACATAAACCTTTTTGATATTCAGTTCGCTCGTGTAGGCGAGAAACTGAAGAATGTATGAATGCTTAAATGTAAACATGTGAGCATAGATAATATGACAGCAGAAAATATGAAAACTCATTTCCGGCATGCACATTTTCATTACTACATTTTTAATTCTCTCCACACAACAAACTTACAGGTTCACTTAAGTGTGTTAAACATTCAAATTTATGACTTTTGAATCACAAAGAGCAGATGTGGGTTTTTTATTATTATTATTATTATTATTATTATTATTATTACTAGACACAAGTGTAGGGAATGACAATTAACAGATAGGGGGTGAGATAGCTAATATATCTCTCTCTCTCTCTCTCTCCCTCTCTCTCTCTCTCTCTCTCTCTCTCTCTCTCTCTCTCTCTCTGTCTGCGAATAAAGTAACCACACCTGTGTCCTCCAGCAAAAGGAATCCAAGTATCTCCCTCTGAGGGCCCATGGTTAGGGCACAGGAGCTACACTGTAGGCACACAATCTTAGTGAAGTAATAAGATTGCTAAAAATGGATTTGATAAATGAACAGTGAATACTGTGGCAGCTGCATCAGGGGGCTTCCCATCAGGAGTGCCCTCATTTGAATATGCACCAGGAGAAAAATAACTGAAGACACTGAAGCACCTCCTAGAGGAAAGGTTCAGGTAAGGTATACCTTTAAAAATGCTTGCTCTTTTTTCTAAGCAGTTGCATTGTAGCCATGTAGAGATCATTACTATAATGCTTTCCAAAACGAGTTTGCTGATTCTTTGGTAGAAGAATGGTTTGAAAAGAAGGAAAAGCACAGGAGTAAAAATGAATGAAAGCAAAACAGGATCCTTTATACTGCCCAGTGATTTTCAGTGATTTTTCTCAGTGATTTTTCTCTTGGTGCTTAATTCATAATTCAAACTCCGGATGGGAAGGCTCTCCTGATGTAGCTGCCATAGTATTCACTGTTCATCAAATTAAAACACAATAAAGGACACTGGAACATGAATGCTTTTATTTCTAAATCTTCATAAATTTTTATGGTCTCTGTTAGAACAAAATATCTCCAAAAGTAACTGTGATTTTGAAAGTTAAGGTTACTTCCTACTTCTGAAATGTAAATTACTGTAAAAAGATTTGACTTTAACTCACTTTGGAGCATTTGTACTGTCCTTTTCTAACATTAGTGATACCTAAAACAAAAGTACTCCCAAGCTCTGCAAGAAAAGATTAAATAAAATCTCCGACAGTGACACAATTGCCAACTAATTTGACCTAATTGGTTTCTACCTGTGAAACAGAAAACTGACTCATTTTCTCCATGAAAAGGGCTGTGAACACTCATTAGACTGTCTGTGCTATCATAGCACACAGTCAAACTCCATAGTTTGTGTGTGTGTGTGTGTGTGTGTGTGTGTGTGTGTGTGTGTGTGTGTGTGTGTGTGTGAGAGAGAGAGAGAGAAACTGCAAACACAACTGTTAGCTTTAATAAATAGTAAAAGGAATTGGACTAAGTGTTTTGTTCTCAGCATTTCTATTTTGTTTCTTATCCTCAGTGAATACTCATGCAACAATCATGCTCCAAGAAATGCTGTCCTCACAGTGAAACATGGTGGAGGTAGTGTCATGCTGTGGAGATGCTTCATTTCAGCAGGAGTAGGGGACTTCGTTAAAACCGAATCAAAAATGGCCAGCAAAATACAGAGGACCCTGCTTCAGTCTGCCACAATTAAAAAAACACAGCCAAAAGCAACACTAGAGTGATTTAAAAATGAAAATATGGCCCTTTGTCCTAACCTCAATTCCATTGTGAATCTGTGAGAAAACTGCAGTGCTGAAGTAACTAACCTGAAACACCTGCTGCAAATCATTCTCAAACAGTCTGCAAAGCATACACATACAGACCCAGCCCACAGCACTTTAGACTAATATTCCGGAAATACAACATAGTCTTTTATAAACTAAGTACTACAATATACATGAGCAAGCCACATCATTAGGACCCCCACAGTACAGCCAATGATCAGGCATTATTTGGGTCGCATTTCCTTCTCAGAACCGCAGTGACACTGACATGTGAGGAGCAGACCTGAGGATGCATCACTAAAGAGGACAGAGAGCCAGGACCCATCACTAAGCACAGCATATTATCATAGACTTGTTGCCACTGTGATGATTAGGGAAACACAGAGTTAGCGCTGCTTACAGCACAATATGTTATTTAACAAAAAATTAGACACTCAAACAGCGGCAATCCAATCAAAATTACATGCAACACAAAACTCAAATACTAAAATATCTGATAAAAATTGGGACACAACAAAAAGAACAAGACAGACGGCAGTTTCTGAATGGACAAGCTGCAGTTTTTCATCAGAATCTAACCTTTGTTTCTAATCTGAGGATTAACAAATTATACCGCATGAGCATCTCTTTAACTATGCCTGAAACGGAATGTCACTTTGATGAAATGTTTTAAATGAATTTTATTTCGGAATTATGACCAAGTATAAATTTCCCATTTTGTCTTTTTGTTCCTAATTAAATACTAATTCAAATAAATTCCCAACAAGCCACAACAGACATAAAGCAGCATTTGTCATGTAGAGACACTTTTAATATTTTTATGGGGCACTAAAATGTTTGTCAGACCGAATAGATAGCAGTCGCTGGTAGCTTATAGCGTCCCATCCCACTCACTGCTTTCATCTCTGTTCTGCTACAATACAGTACCGCTGAAGTATGACTATTAGACTGTGTGGCTTTTTGTTTTTTTTTTACAGAAATACTCAGGGGTGTACATTCCTTATACTTTTTTGTTGTCACATCTGTCGACAGATTACGACAAAGTCCTTCATCTGAGAGGGATTTCAGTGTGTGTGTTTGCATTAGCAAGTTTCTGCTCCAGTAGGTCTAACACTCTGTGTAGGAGCTGTCTGAATTTATAGTGATTGTTGTGCTTTCAGAAAGCATTTCATATAGTTTTCATATAGTGTTGAATGTTACCCTATGTTTGGTAAATACAAGGATCCCACTCTGTTCCTAGTGACTTCATGTGCTATTTCTAGCCTTAAAAATGGACAAGTGAAGCCCGTGTGTGATAGCGTGGAGAGGGAACTCCTTTTCTTTCTGGGAGAATAAAAGAGGTTGAAACTGCAGTCAAAGAGTGAGGCCTGCACAGACCTCACGGGAAAACGTTATGTTTCGGTCCCTGAGGAGAATACTAGCAGATGTAAGCTGATGTTTAGAGAAACATATTTCTTCATGCTTGCGTGGTTTTAGTAAATGTGCTGTCATCCACAGAACAGTTACGTCAACAGCTGCTGTTAACACGAGGGTAACTGAAAACACTTTGCAGCTTTTATGTATTAATGCTACACTGCAGGTGAGCACTGCTATTCCACTGAAGTGGGAAGATCCCTAAAATACTTCAATCAAAAATGTGCATCTGTATCCTGACAGCACTGGTCTACAAATTTTGGAAGTTGTTTGCTTTGGGAATAAAATCTGCCAATTCTGGTGCATTTTGGTGTGCTGATTTCAAATATGACAATAAAACAAACTGATTGGCTACCATTCAAAAGATATTTAATCTTTTCAGTTATGCGATCATACGTATTAATACACATGATCGGCATTGTTCACGCATAAACGAGGCATCTTTGCTCACGCAGTTTACCTTAAAAACAAAAGGAACACTTATATTTCAATAATACAACAGGATTAAATAAATGTAATACTTGTGACACTTCTATTAGTCATTTTTTTTATCTGAAAAGTGAAAGCCCCTGCGTCCATACAGCACTTAAAATGGTCACTCCGAAACATCGGCCCGTATATATATATAACAAGACTTACTGATCCAGTTCCGTATCTTACAAATTATAGCCAATCAGCATTATTAGCAATCATTTTTGTCATTAGCAACCCAATGTTAGTACAATCTGGGAACATTTATTTAAGAAGCATTTTGACTGTAGACCAGTGAAGTCATCTAGAATCCAAGCACGGTCAAGACACACTCAGGCACAAATCCATCAAATCCATTCATAGCTGTGACCTGTCACAACCCAAAACTGCATGTGTTATTCTGCTTCTATTTCTACTTTTGAAAATAACTTTTTACATTTTATTCTAATAGTCTAAAAACTCTCATTGTAACCTGTAGACCTGGTCTACCTACTATAGCACATTTCATACACAACTGTAATCAAAATGGATCTGCACAGCAATGGCACTAAAATCAAGAGATAATACACCCTAAAAAGAGATGCTCAAAATGACACAGGTTGTGTTGAATTTCAGCACTCAGACACGTTACATTGCTTTAGACATGAGAGACATGACTGGCCAAAACATAACTGTTAATTTGTATTCTTCTGCCTCTGAGAGATAATAATCTATGTTTCTATCAGTCAGTGCCTACATTTTATTTGACAAACTCAAACTGAGCAGAAACATTTTCAATATAAATGTAGTTTCTCAGGGGTCCATTCATATATGTGTCAGACAGAAAAATATATGAAATAAAATAAAGTGTGTATTTTAGTATATATTTAACAAAGTGTGTGTTCAAACACAAGATATAAGAAAACAAGAATGGGAGCTACAGTAAGTGACTGTTATAAAGCAACAAAAAAAGAAGCCTAAAATGATAACTTAGGGACATTATTTTATATCTTCAAGTAAGCTCTGTTTACATTAATTAGTTGGTGGCAGTGGTGTGTGGCCGCACCGATTAAAAATGCATTCCATGGTTCATATAGCGCAGCAGAGTAAACCAAGAATTGTTCTGTTAGAAAATGCCCCCCAAACATCAGCTTCTTCACAGCCTTGGCAATATGAATGTGATATTCAGAACCATCACACACTCATAACTCCAGCAGTTCCACTCCTCTTTATCTATTAGAGCTTAAGGGAGATGAAACTCATAAATATACTCCAGACACAAGATCAGCTGGGAGGATCAGTGCTTCTGATGCTTGCTTGACCTTTGCTCTCCTCGGGGAACAGGTGGCAAAAGGGAAGAGATTTAGAGAACTGTGAGGTTTAGAGTAAGCTGCTGTGTTCAAAGCAACAAAGTGTTCTGCACATATTTAGACCATAATCTTCTCTGTTCATCTGGAGTTGCCTCACATCTGCACTGCTAATTTTATAATAACTGATCTTCAAACTGAGATGTTGATGTAACTGACTGAGTGTGTTTGAAACAGGCCACTACATGCTGCTTGCAAACTGACTGTACCCCAAACTAGTAAGTAAAGTGCAGTTTGCGACCAACATGAATTTCTCCACTTGCCAAAAATAACCAGAGTACTAACAGCTATTTTAAATATGTCAAGTATTCCAATAAGCAGACAAAGCCGTCATCATGCTACATCGCATTCCATGAGACAACACACAAGTGGCTAACAGTGGTTCATAACAGTGACTGTAAAGCTGAGAAAATGAGGCGGATCTTCAGATGTGTGGCTCGGCCCCTGATGCTGACATCTAGTCGTGCCCCTGGCTTGTAATCTGATATCCAGTACATGACTGTAATTGTGGCACACTGAATATTTTACGACCACATGAAATGAGAAGTGGTGTGCAGTGTACTGGCACTGCATGCAGTATACAGTATGGCACAGGATAATTAAGATAATTATGGGATACTGGACACTTCACTGCTTAAAGATATGAGAGGTAGTATGGAGAATACCGGTGTAGTATATAGTTCACAGTATGCTCTTTCAAATGGCTATTGTCCAGCCATTCAAACCTATCAGTAATTACAAAACTGGATCCAAGGTTCATAGTCAACATTTCTGCTCTAAATCCTTGCATCCTCCTTGTGTTACAATATGAAATTGCCACTGAGATGACATTCAGCTCTTTGAGTCTCTGTGAAAATTTAACTGACATTACTAGCTGTGGTGACCCCTTGAGAAACGACTACACATAATAGAGGCAAGAACTAAAAGTGACATTTTGAATTACAGCATTTTTTTTTAAATTTGAATATGGGTTAGAAAGTACACCACTGGTTGACACTGATACCTAGTATAAACGCATCTTGTGTAAAAAACTTATTTTGTTTATTATTGAAATTGATAATTAACTATATTGAATGGAAAACATTTTTATGTGCTTTCTGTGTGCAGTCATCTTTCACTACTTACATGAATCTATCGGGACAACATGTCTGCTGGAAAAATTGTACACGCTCCTAGATCTTACTGTCTACAACTGTCTTGGTCCCGAATACCAGCCTGACCAGCCAAACCTTCTCATTTAACAGGTGGTCTGTCAGTTGCTGCAGCCATGAACAGAGTCAGTTGGACATCAAACATGATGTCTGAGCTCAGCTAAAGCTGTCCGTCTTCCTCCCTCCAATCCTCCCTCGTGGGAGGACAAGAAAATGAGTGTCACTAGTCGTCAGTCCTTCAACATCCTGGCCATCATCTTGCTTCTACTTTCTACAGCAGGTAAGAGTCACACAGCTGACACTATGAGCTACACTCTTAAAAATAAAGGTTCCAGAATGGTTCTTGGCTTGCACGAACAGTTATAATGAGAATTGTTCTTGTATAGTACAGAAGCTTTACACAGTGCGAAGGCTCTTCTACCTTTTAGAAGGTTCTTCACACTCTTGTATGTCTTCATCTATTATGAACGTTCTTTAGTGAATAAAAAGTGGTTCTTTAATGGCATCACTCCAAGGAACACTTTGCTCTATGAATGTAACTGGGTGATACATATTGTTGCAATTGTTGTCATGGTTGTGTGAGCATGACTGGAGCAAACGCAAACTAAATCCGGATTTTGCAAGTGAAAAAAGGGACTACCGACTGATAAATAGTAATCAAATATTTGAGTTTAGTGTGCTAATAAAATAAAACATTTCCCTTGCTAGTTCATATTTATGTTATTTATTACTGCCCTGTCCCATTCTAAAAAAAC
Source organism: Hydrocynus forskahlii (assembly GCA_037974365.1). Taxonomy (NCBI): domain Eukaryota; kingdom Metazoa; phylum Chordata; class Actinopteri; order Characiformes; family Alestidae; genus Hydrocynus; species Hydrocynus forskahlii. Next base: position 9,641 of record JBBPCX010093690.1, on the reverse strand, counting down.
ACACCCACTCTCCAAAAAGAATGCAATGTCAGACATTGCAAACATTACATTTCTGGGGTAGTGACTGATTTAGCTTTAGAGTTTTAGGTTTTTGTGGGATAACTGGACTATATTCTGTCCACACTCGAGTACTAGAGTTTGCGTTGTGCCACAGAGAAGGATTTCGTTTACAAGTCTAGTTTTCTTTGGTGCACAGAGGCCATATTGTGCACACCTCGAAAATCTCAAATGCTACTTGCGAATCTGATGAGCTGTGAGTCAAAGATTGGCTGTGGAGGCTGAATGAGACCCAAACATAATTCAGCCCAAACCAGAACAAGCACAAAATCAACGAAAGTAGCCAGAGCATCAACTGGAAAAATGGTGCAACGTAACATTTATTAGATTAATTTTAAAAATATTACAAAAACAAGGAAGTGAGAATTAATTTTTGGAGAGGTGGGTGTGCACATAAGTGTGAACAAGCTTATAAAGTCAATAATATTAGTCGACACTGAAAATAATGTGTAACAAAATGTCAGATCTCTCTAGATCTCTCTTTATTTGCTCCACTGCAACCACTGTGGCGCTGTCCACCATGGCAAAATGACCACAACCCATTACCCCGCCCCCTTTACTGAGATGGCCAGTGAGAAAAGTGACAATTAGCATACATGAGCATGGAGTAAATGACAAGATAAAACACATCTAACAGAGAAAAAAATGGTCTCTAATTTGTTTTACACATTTCACATCTAGAGAGAACTATATTAAATTGTAAAAAGTCTGTCTCCTAATGATTCATGGGGGACATTGTTAAATTTTTTTAAAGCCTAAATCATAACTGACAACTGTATTCAAATCTTGGTTTATCATTGCCTAATCAGTCAAACCCCAGGTTTGCTCCATGTGTGTGATGAGAGAAGATGGAGAGGTTGGTGCCGGCTTCACAAGATCACACGTCACCGATAAAATTATCTCTTTAATTTTATATCATCCTTTTAATTTTTAAACGCAAGAATGACTCATGCTTGGCTTTCAAACATATTATGTGTCTTCACTAAAAATCAGAGTCATGTATTCATTATGACCCACATAAGGAAACGTGGGAATTTGCCCATGTTTACACCTCCTTCTGTGATAAAATTGTAATTATGATAAAATGTTAAAGTAGCACATCTGATATTTGGAATAAATAAAGTTTGCCCGAGGGCTGGTGGAATATCCTTTTAAATCCAGACAACGTTCCTAATCACAGAAGGTTCTCCTCCCTTACTTCTAATTTGAAAAACAACAAAGTTCTCATTTTTCAGCCTCTAGTTACTCAAATCAGAGACAAACGAACCACTGCAGAACATCAGAGTCTCTCTTCACAACTCCTCTGTTATTCTGCACATGCTTTCTCTCAGGTTGCTCAAATGCAACACATCAAAGTGTGCAGGTGTTTCAGCACTTTCATCTTAGTGGTAATGACTTGTGTTCCTCTTGCCATGCTACTATAAGTCTACTATCAGATCTAATCTGATGAATCTCCTATTTGAGTTTTTGTTCTCTTAAATGAATGCTTGCTTGACTGCATAATGCATAATGTGCTACAGACTGCATAATGTGTTAGCTAAAACCATCTCATTAAACTGCATAGAATGCTTAGGTGTAAAACTAGCAACTAGCATTTAATATTGGTCACGTTATGTCATATTCTTTAGCACAGCATCTCTCAGCCTCAGCGGTTTTACAGAATTCATCAGTCAGTGTTCAGTACAATACTCTGAATACATCATACAAACATTTTGTATATTATACAAACATTTGGAGTCCCCCTCATGATATATTACTAGAATAATTACTGCTGTAGAGGCTAACAAATACGGATAAGATTCTTATCAGCAGAGTTAGCTAGCTAGTTCCTTAAAAAAGAAACCCAAAGCACTCTTGCTCCAGAGACTACTGTGGCACCACGGTAGGCTTCAAGTAGACATGCTTAGAACAGATTTATAGATGGTTACATGTTGTCACTTTGGCTGGAGAGTCCCATTAACCTGTCCACAACAACCTCCCTTAAGCTCTTTCAGCTCATTTCCGGGTGTGTGAACCTTACATTGACCACAAGGGGATCCCACACTATGGATTCCACTGTCCTCGGCTCTCTGACAGCAAGACCTACATGTACTGCTGTCACCACAACAACACTCCCTACAAGTACTGCTGCAATGACACAGAGTTTCAGACCATCATGCAAGTCAACCTTACAACCGCTCTGGATAGTTTTGCACACAAGTAAGTCAATTCATTTCCACACCTCCACTACTTCCTTAACACGAGCCACATTAACTTGGTTCATCCCTGATGCTCACCTGATATTTCACTTCCTTCAAAACAAAGCAAGACCTTAAAGATAGTGAGAGGTCTGGTGTGTGTCTCTTTCTGTGTGTGTGTGTGTGTGTGTGTGTGAGTGCATGATCTGTATGTCTGATATTTCAAAGCCATTTCTGTGAAATATCATGTCCTATTGATTTTGAGTCATTTTTGATGTACTTTTGATTTGCTTCCAAACCCGCCAATTCCCTTATCACATGACTGTAGTATCTGTAGTGTGAAAGGGCAGAGGCTAACCGCTCCTATGATGCCCATTTAGCTTGTCACTGCGTCTTTTCCACACTACTGCTGGCTACACTACACAACTAGGTTATGACCCCTTCCTTCCCACTCAGAACACAACAAATAGAAAAGCTCCGTGTGCATGGATGGAAGGAGGGCCTGTTTTTTTTTTCTTTGTTTTTTTTTTGCTTGACTTTTCAAGCCTATGACATTTAGAATACATGTGGTATGTCCAAACATCCCACACAGTGCCAACAGCAAAACAAGATAAATAGCTAAATCTGGACCTAAAAGAAGTTAACATTTCGTACCGGTCTTACAACAGCAATATATTGCCTTCATAGCTGTTGTCATTTTGATGAAGCCACAGACTTTCAACAATGGCAAACACAAACCACAAAAAAGGTTCTGATGAAAAGTATGTTCAGGGAAAGGTTTCCTTGGATTATCCACCCATTTTGGGATCATCCTGTTAACATTTGTCTGACTCTGCATCTTGTTCCTGTCACACCAAAATCTTGTCACTCGAATAAAGGGAACATGCTATTAATGGAATTGCATCATCTTCCACCCAGCCTCAGTAGCCAATAAACACAACCAAGCAAACTGTATCCCATAAAACATAGCAGGGTGACATAAATAAGTGCTGTTTGTACAAGATACATTCCTATGTTAATCAGTGTAATTTATGAATAAAATATTGAAATGATGAAAGATTTCTAAGATTTTGATATGCATGACAGTACTGACATAAAATGTGAGCTTTTAAAAACCAGCCCAAAGTGATATTGCTAATTAAGCTCCTCACTCTCTTTCACTGGGAGAAGTTATTCTAGTACTTGTCACATTTTAGCCAACCTAGAAGGGTTGCAATGCCTTTGTGGTCTCCCACTCAGTGTGTGTCTTACATTCATGGCCACACCAGGCTGCACTCACTTCCTTCACTCTCAGGCATTAGAACAGGATTGTGTGAAGAAGGACAGCCTGGTGAGAAGCCATTTCATTCTCATCTGTGGTCAGCGGGACATAGTCAGTGATATTTACCACTGCCCTCAGGTTAAAATGCCCACAGAGCCACTCACAATCAGCTCAGCAGTGAAGAGATGGGGGGGCTAGAACATGTTACAGAGCTAGCTCTGGCATATTAATCCAGTAAATACAGTATTTAAAATGTTAAATGTTTTATTAAAGGTTTTCTCAGTGTATTATGAGTCTGACAGTGCTTTATAATATGTAGAGTATGTCTGAAATATGCGTTTAAAATGAATAATCACTAGCCCATCAGTCAGCCAGTGATTTTCCTTTCAACAAAACTCAGTGTGTCCTTGAGTTAACTGTATTTCTCATCATCTGACTGTTCTTAGTAGAAAGCTGCTGCTTTGCTCAGGCTCAGCTGGCAAGTTCCTCTGGCTTTTTCTCATAATGCAAGACAAATACTCCTAAATATTCCCTTTCATTGCTGTTTTCCACTTTGCTTGGCCAGTAATTTAACACTTTTGAACTCACATTTCTGTATTTCATTTCAGTGGCAATAGACATGAAGCTAATTGGACCAAAAGCATGCCCAGCTGTATAGAGCACACACAAAGAATTAAGGGTCTATTTGAATTCTGCATTTGCTTTTCTTGCAATTTTGGTTTTGCAATTGATCTCTTACCAAGCCTTAGTTAGTTTTGCTGCCTGTTTTTATTTTTGTTTACTTAGTAACCTGAATATAAAATAGAGCCATGGTTAATTAGTGCTCTAAAGTCTGACATGGCATTGTTTCTGGACCACGGCTCATTAAAAATAAAATCTCTGTGGTTGGGGATTATTCCCACCACACACATATTAAACCTGTCCCTTGATTCATTCAGCAACAATTATTAATATATAAATGTCCCATTAATCCAAAGCAGAAGTACTGAATAACCGTGACTGGATTTCTATCGTAAGGACCATGACGAGAAACAAAGTCCTATGAGCCCAAACAACAGATAATCATTTTGAAGAGTTAAAGGGGACCTATTATGCAAAATTCACTTTAGTTATAATAGGTCAAAACATGTTCATGAAGTTCTTTGCACAAAATCACTCTCACATAAAGAGATATCACCAGCTCTATTCATGACAGTTTCAGTCCCATTCAAAACGAGCCGTTTGGATGGAGGGCCCCCATGTGAAGTCAGGTGGGGGCCAATTTGCATAGAACCGCCCCTCATCTGTCGAGACCCCATCCACTAGCCTGTTGCTTGTCACGCCTTTCAGCGGCCATCTTGGGTCTTTGCAGCTTTATGTATGCTGAATTCAGCCGTGTCTGACTACTGCAGTGGCAAAAACTCACTCAAAACACAATAAAACAACCTCCGCTATTGGTTAAGGCAAAGAAATTGGCGTGAAAATACACCAGCAATCATGTGTAAATCAATTTAAAACTATCTGATATGATAACTTTCATCTTTAAAATCTCTTTTCTCTGTAATGCATACAAATATTTTATGTGCTTTATGCATACAACATATGTATGCATTTATGCACTTATACAACAGTGCAGGGGTGCACAGTCTGTTAGTTCCTCCACTCAAACACACTCACTAGACCTGGCAATTAACAGAAAACTGTGAGCAGAAAACTGTGTTGGACACCGGCCGTCTAGGGCCATAGTGTGTTATTTTTTGTCCAGGTACAAGCAACCAATTTTGTATTTCTTTTAACAAAACCTTAGTTAAAAAGTTTATAGTTCTTTATAGGACAGTTACTTATCACCACACAATGTGATAGAAGTCTGTTACCTGATTCAGTCACTGACTCATTCATTTCCCACTTCATGGTGTTTGCTACATCATGAACTGAGATGAGTGGAGAATGATAATGAAACAGCTGAAAGATTTCTTGCTGAGAATGCGAACAGCACTACAACATGGCGGACGTGCTATACAGTGCACTATTTCCGTAATAGGGAGCAATTTCTAACACATAGCATCCGTGTATGATTCCACTGACAAATGGTTGCTGAGTAACAGCTGTCACTTTACTTGATGGCTGGAACTACTCACTATGCCATATGAAAGTGCAGCATATATCAGAAGTAATAATGTTCAAAGTTTGTATATTTAATTTTGTTCTTTACTTTGCAAAACTGCTGTATAAATGTATACGTAATGAATTCTGAGCACACTATAGAATACTAGAGCTTGTTTTTTGCAAATAACATTGCAGCACTGCTGGCATGTGTCTGCGACCCACGCTGCGTTCTAATTACACAGACTGTGTCAGAGGAAGACTGTGTTCTTCTAGTCACATAGAAAATCCATTACAAATAGTGATGAGAAGTGTTATAATTTTTTGAGAATGTGGTAACACACAGATTAACAAGCTCTTTGCAGTCAAATGAACTTTGTAATTAAAATGAAGCCAATGCACTATTCCCGATCAGTGCAAATCACAAACCCTTCAAATCAGTCTTAGCAATATGTTACAGTTTGTGAAATGCTATCTCCTAGTGCTAGACAATTGCATTGACAGGGGCAGAACAAAAATATCATTGACAAAACCCAATATAGATGATGCTTGTAGGCAGCTGAAATGAGCAAACAAAATTACCCCCACCCAGTTTCCCTCCCCCAAGGCAACCAGTCAACTTATCATCGCAGGTCTTGAAGGCCATGATGCAGAGTAAAGAGTACATATATCTATACATATTAATTATCTGTGACTGTTTTGTTTAAACTGGTTATATGTTTAAAAAAATAGATTTACCTTTTGTTGCCACTAATATCTCATTATTTATTTCAGTAATTACACTGCACTGGTGGGCGTGTGGATCTATGGCTTTTTTGTCATGGTGCTGCTGGCGCTGGACTTCCTCTACTACTCAGCCATGAACTACGAGGTATGCCGGGTGTACCTGGAGAAATGGGGGCTTGGGGGTCGCTGGCTAAAACAAGCCCGAAGTCAGTGGCACAGAGCCGAGCAGGAAGAGAGCCAGGCGCAGCAGCCGGCTCAGCCTGGAGCTCCAGCCACACTCGCACACTACCAACAGCAGCACTGTTACAACCAGCCCAGACACAGCCTGAAGACGGAGGCCCACAGCCCAACACAGAGTGCACACAGCGCATCAATTGCTTGGTGAGTTGAAGCAGACACAACCATAATTTGGTGCTTGCTTACATCTGTTGCTGTAGCTCTATCTTTCTCCTGTAAAGAATGAATGTAAGAAAAGGCACAAATCCAATCCAATCTGGGAATTAATCTAACCTGAAACTGCTAATACCCACAGTGGGTGATGTCACGCTATTAGTTCAGTTGAGTGATTGTAGCATGATAGCTAACATGGTCAGATAAAAGGGTGCCATCCATCTGTGTTCATCAATGTACAATGTAAACGTGGCCTCAAAGGAGCTACAATGATCTTAAGGTTCTACAAAATGTAAACACAGTTACAGTTTTTTCCATAGAGCTGCAGACTCAAGCCAAGAATGGTTTAGAAACCTTTATTATTAGGAATGTCGTTTACATCTTTCATCTTCTCTCTTTTTTACCTACATGCACCCAGGACAAAAATTAAACCGCCTTCCACATAATTTGCCTTGAACCAGATGTTTCACACCGAGAGCTTTACTCATCGTAATAAATTACCTATTTAATGTTCCTACACAAACTTTATGTGCATCTGTTATGAAAACTAGGTCTTGTTAGAGAGTTACCTGCTTGAGGCTTCTGACGTATGCAGGTCATTCTATAAAACAGTAAACAAATTCTCCAAAGCAAGAGACCTTGACTGCTGGAAGAAGTGTATTGATTATGGTATGACTGTTTCTGAACAAAACAAATCCCAGAGGGCTGTAAGTATAATATGATCTTATATGATCTGATCTTATTTTTTGGTCCTTTTATTTCACTTAGTACTTAAGACATCGATTTATTCAGAGCAGTGCTGGAAGGGTTTTCTCTAATATACACTGGAAAGACATTAAAGGTGCGGAGTGGCTCGGGGTAATTCAGCACAAGCACATTATTAATTAAAGGCCTGATACAGAGACACTTCTCTGTGTGACAGCTGGCCGGGACAACTCGGCACACCATGCTCCTGCCTTTCAATCACTTCCACTGGAGCTCTGTGATAAATTAATGAAAGGAAAGTTTGACAAACAGCCATATGAGCTGGACTGGACATTTGTAGTCAAAGTGATCACACACAGCCATACTCAAAGTCTAAAAAAAAAACACATGCACACTTGACAAGATGGCCGTAGTAAGAGACAGATGTTCCAGGAGTTCTTTAGTGCCAGTGAATTCTCATCTAATTAAGCTTGTCTTGTCAGCAGAAGCCCCTCATTAAACACACCACTATAACCTCAGAGAATGGCATTGTAAAGTCAGGAAGCACATTGTCAGAAACCACGCTTTTCATCAAAACGATTATTGTCATTTTTCAGACTTTAGCCTATTCAAATCCAGACCTACAGAACTGGTGGAATACATATGGGATATAAATGTACTGGGTTTAATGCACTTAGAATGTAATTTATGTCCCATAAGTTTAGACACTGTTCATTCTGTCAGTACCTTATTGCGACCTGCCCATTCAATACTCCAATAAGTTCAAATAAATGCAAAAAATGTACTTTGGTTCAACAGTATAATGCCTCCCCTCAAACACAATAGAGGGACACATGGAATAGTGCCATAGTGTTGTTTAGTAAAGACCTATTAGGGCTGTTTTAGTTGGCAGGGTATCTTAATCTGAGTGATTACTGGAAAGATCTGTGATTTTAGCAGACTATAAATCTGCAGTCTCTGTAGTGTTTAAGCGTAAGCAATGATTATGGAGTGAATTACCCATTATAATTCATAGAGCACTGAACTCCATAATTGTTTTATGTTCAAATCAACCTCACATTACTGTAACAATAAAACCTATTAACAAAACCTGTTTTGTTTTTAAGGATTGTTAGTCTAACCACTGAAATAGACCTTGACACAATTCCTTTAATCTAAAGCTCAGAACAGGACTCCTGTAACACTCAGTTTTCGGGGATGGCCTAATTAGCATGAGAAGGAAAGTGAAATATCTTGAAATACCTCTCACATGGCATTCGATTTCAGCCTTTTTGGAGAGGCATGTGGTAAGAAGTGGGTCTACTAGCCTTATGCCATTTCGTCTGGCATTCGTTAGTTTTGGCTGTTTACTTTGTTGTTCAATCATATGCGTACGCTTTGTGAGGAGGGTGGTGTGTCCTCTTTCCATGGCTGTGTGACATGCACACGTCATGCATTCGTCTTCCTTGAGGGCTTTGTTTGATGCCTGTTTTACTGAATCAGCTCAAGACAGATCCTCCTATTGCTATGCCCATAATGTTCTAAAACAGAAAGTCTGAAACAGAAAGTTTTTTTTGTTTTTGTTTTTTTGCTTTTTGGTTTTAGCTTTTGTAGCACATGGTCTTCAGAGTTTTCTGGTGTTTTTTGTTCTTCAACAGTAGAATTGTTTTGGAGCACATCCAGACTTTGGTTTTCAACATTTCTTTTAAATTTAATCTACAGTATATGTTCCTCTACTGTAGCAGACTGAGCAGCTAAACTCCTGTATTGTCTGTTGCAAATGTTTAAAAGTGAGGTAAACTAATCAGACTGTGATAGTTTAAGACATTGAGAGCTAGCCTGTTTAGGATGCCTTGCTATTATTCACTTTAGATTTGTTAAATCTACAAAAAAGCCTCTACATTAAAATGTGCACATCTGTGTCTGTGTGACCACAGAGAGTCGACACCACCAGCTTCTACTTTTGGCTGCTCCTGATTAGGGGTCTCCACAGGGGATGAACCGCCTCCATTTCCTTCTGTCCTCTGCATCTTACTCTCTCTCACCAACTGCCTGCATGTCCTCACCACATCCACAAACCTCCTGCTAGGCCTTCCTCTTCTCCTCCTCCCAGCAGCTCCATCCTCAGCATCCTTCTCCCAACACACTCAGAGTCTCTTCTCAGCATCCTCCTCCAAACACACTCAGAGTCTCTCCTCAGCATCCTTCTCCCAACACACTCAGAGTCTCTCCTCAGCGTCCTTCTCCCAACACACTCAGAGTCT
>JBBPCX010093634.1:5000-24485 GCA_037974365.1 Hydrocynus forskahlii | reverse complement strand
GGGGGGTAGGTGGGTAGACGTGTTTGCAGGTTTGTGTTGAGCTGTTGTCAAGGCTAATGGCTGAACTTCTCTAATTGAACTCTGCAACCAGTTGTTTTGAGCCCTTAATGCCAAAAGACCCAATGTTTTATACCTCTTACAATCTGAACAGCCGTCTTTTTTAAAATATCACCTAAAATGTGGAAAGTCAACTTTTTGATTGAAACACTTCACTTAAAAGTAGACCAACAAGTTCAAAATAATCCAAAACTCTGGTAACCCACAGGGTTAAATACCACAGCTAAAACATGGTGGTATACAATGTGAGCGCAAGGTAGATTTAAATTAAGAATCAGATATATTCCTTTTTTTCCCTTTGATATCAGCTCAGGAATTTTCTGCTAATAATATACCAATGCATGATCATCTCTATAAATAAGTAGAGCTGACCCATTCCTTGTTTTTATATACAAATGTAAACGCCCACTCAGTGGTTCAATGGTAAGAAGCCGTGCACTGAAAAAAGAGAATGATAAGATTGCCAGTCACAACCACAGTGCAAGTCAGGGGCAGGCGCAGCTGCAGCTGGTGGCGTAGTGGTGAGGGAGTTGCCCCTGCAATTAGAAGCGTGTGGGTTTGAATCCCAGGACTGCCAGTAGCACCACTGAGGTACCCTTGAGCAAGGTACCGTCCCTACATGCTGCTCCCCAGGCGTTGCATCGCTGGCTGCCCACTGCTTCACTTGTTGAATGGGTTAAATGCAGAGAAAGAATTTCACACTGTGTATTGTGCAGTGGTGTGTTCCCATGTGACTTTACTTTAAATTGCAGTTGGAAAGAGCACAATATTCTAAATGCCTATAGATGAGTTAGATCACAAGCACAATGTGTACATGTCAGCACAACTGCAAAATACCGGCAGTTTGGTACAGAAAAACAACAAGCATGGACACCAATTTAAAAATCACATGGACCTTAACAAAATAATTTAAAGTACTGTATTAATTCTCAGGTGAAATGGAAATAACATGGTATTTGCTACATGTTATATAGAAACATGCACATGTCTAAAACAAAGAACTTTATTAGTAATAAAGTTGTTTATAACATTGTAGCAGCTCACAATGCTTACACATATTAGCAGAAATACATCAAACTAATAATAATAATAATAATAATAAACATTTGTATAAAAATAAGTAATACGCAATATAGAATGTAAAATAAATGATATATAAGCAAATTATGGTTGGAAGCTAGGTGTAGTGATTTTATGCTAGAATGTAATGGGTCAAATATACAGATACATGTTATGGTAAACTTTGAATACAGAGCAAGTACACTTTCCTCACATACAGCTGCAGCACACATCAGCCAAAATAAAAATAATACATTTTGTAATTTTGTGTTTGGAGAAAATCATCAATATCATCCCTATATAATGCACCCCTGTCAAGTAGAGCATGATAAAATATCACAAACCTGCATTTATGACCTTATATAGTTTTTATAGCAAACTAATATATTGTCAGATATTTTTTCATTTTTCAAGTTCACTTATTTATTAACAAAGTATCCTTTTCAGTCAGTATGGCAGCAGGAATGCGGACGGTCAGAGTGACTGGTCTCCCGGTGCACATGTCTGAAAATCGACTGTCAGACAAAATCCACATCCACTTCCTACGCAAGAAGAATGGCGGTGGCGAAATCAGTTCCTTGACCATTTCCAAAAGCACACCTGGGATGGCCTTCATCACGTTTGAGGAGAGCGAGGGTAAAAGTTTTGGATTTAGATTTGGTTTTACTGCTGAACTGCCCCAGTTTAATTCATATAGGCTGTAGTCAGTGAGACCATTGGTAGCATTTGCAACAGCTCACACAGCACCACTTATTTCCATATTAAAGTATTTAACTCTTTTTTATTGCATTGTTTTTGAATACCAATTGACATTTCTGAATGAGCATCCTGAGCATTCTCGTTCTCAGTATCATTCTTTCCTTTTCATATTTAACCATAATTTTATATGCTTGTTTGGTTACTTTATATAGTTAATATGTTAAGGGAAATAGTCCAGTGTTTGGTAGCTTACACCAATTTTTACAGTTTTAGACAAGCATTTGACTAACAGTGTTTAACAGTCAAAATCAGAGCCAATAACAGGAATTTGGCGCTTTGTCTTAGTTTAAATGTTATTTACCTTTTTACTATCTGTCATTTACTTATCTTGCTTCAGTCTTTCAGAGAAAAAGACCAAACCATAGAAGGGAGAAAGGATTGATATCAGAAACCACCATTAAATTGGTTCTAGTTCCTTGCTTGTCAGTACAGAAATATGGATAAACTACTGGACAAGACTTGAATGTTGTCGGCATTTGTACAGAGCTAAAGCATTCTAACATAGCTGGCATTTTCAAATAGTTGTTGCTAGACTGGATCAGCAGTTTGGAAACATTTGCAGCTACATGTCACAAAAGCATTTGTGTGCCTTTGATTGACTAACCCTAACCCCACCCAACCTTAACCTTAACTGTAGGCTTAGCCACCTGCTAGGATAGCATGATTATTTCCTAACACCATGTCATTTGTGTAAAAGCCATTTTCTTAGTAGTTAGTTAGTGTGAAATGGACAAAAAGCGTAGCAGACTCATAAACAGACTCCAAAACACTAAAGCTCAGATCAGTTATAAAAAAAAAAGATGTGCATCAGTGTTTGTTGTGGTTTAATTAAAATAATCAGTAAAATAATCATTTTTCTGTTAATCTGCTTGCTTTATTTATACATGCCAAAAGCAACTTCACTTAGTCTTCTAAAATGTACATGCCCATTTACTGTATTACTGTATATGAAGAATGCAGAACCAAATCAAGACCTTTTAAAAGCTCATGTAATAGAAGTATTAAATATCTAATTTAATTGTCTCTTGTTGTAACTCTGTTAGTTGCATTAAGGCTGGCAAAGCAAGGAAAGCACATTTTTAAGGTGAACGATAAGAGCTACGATCTCATGATCAGTCTTCACGGTGAGAAAATGGATCCAGATGAGGTAGACATCAATGAAATACTTTCTTTTCCCCATGCTTTTATTATTTTGTTTTATATTCAGTTTCATCTATGCACAGACAATTTTATAATAGCTCTTACTATCTCATTTCTTCCACTGTCACAGGTTGTACTGCGCATGTCCATTTCTGTGGACCACAGTAAACTCCCTGAAGGAAGGAGGACCTTGTTCTCCTTGCATAAAACATTTCCAGACGTGCAGCTGATCTTTGACCCCCAGAAAGATAGTTGCACTCTGAGCGGTCGCTACACTGAGGTTCAGTCACTATGCAACCAGGTCCTAATGTCCGTGGATTCACAGGTAGAACATCAAAACCCATTTTGCAAATTCATTTTTACTTTGACTTTTTAAGATTATTTAAAATGTATGAACATCAAATACGTAAACTAAATAACTTCAGAATTAGCTCATTAAAATATTCACATACCAGCACCTGGAATGTTTTTTGTCAGTCTGACAGGTAGCAAAGGTGGGCTTATCAAGCTCATTGCTAGTGAATCACCTGTAACAGAAATAGAAGTAAAGGAATATTTAAAGAGAACTAATGATGCTTGCAAAAAATGCAAACATGGTGGTTTCTGGTTAACCTTTTTTGTGTAAATCATATTGACTTTTCTTGTCAAAGCAGGCGAGACCAGGAGCTAGCCTGGTGTTAAGCTATTGCAGTGGTCATTTATTTCTGAATATGTTTTTTTTTTTCTATTGAAGTGAAACATGTCTTTTCTTATCCTAACAGGGCATTAAAATATTCTACATAATATTCAAACATGAAAATATTTGGTTGCTGCAGCCCTAATAAACGATGATTAAAATGAACAATTAGAGTTATTTAATATCCATAAACATTTAGCACATTTGTTGTCCTGTTCAATGTAACTCCTTTTTGACATACAGGAGGTCCTCGGGTTACGACAGTCTCAACATACGTTTCAGGTTTCCGATGCTCACCCCCATAAATGGTCGCTACACTGAGACACGAGTTTTTCGGCTTATGCCATTAGTGTCATACTTACGGATTATATGGGCGAACTAGTTTGGTTGTGCACGGCGGAAGAATACGCAGTAACATAGCATATGAGTGAGGAAGTTGGCGTCTCCTAGCACGCTTCTCTTTTTCTGTGGCTTAGTTGTGTTTTTATATTCTAGATTATGATTTTACAATTTTTAGGATAGGTTAAGGTGTGTTTTGACTTACACCAAAATTCGGATTACATCACTGCTGTAGGATGTCATAACCCGAGGAGCCACTGTATTCATAACTAAGGTTAATGTGAACACTATTCCTTTATTTATTTGAATGCAATATCCATTCAGAAACAGAACTCTGGAGATGGACTCCTATCAACGGCAGAAAAATGTGGCTTTTCACTGGAGAAAAAAGAAAACTCGCCTTTAGGGGAAAATGAAGACGCTGGGGTAACAAAGAATTCCCAACAGACCAAAGAATTTGGCATAGACATGGAGAACACAGTCTGTAGAACAGGTAATGATTTCAGCCTGGAATAAGCTGCGTAAAATCAAATACATACAAGCTTATTAATTAAATATTTTGCTTCATTAAGATCCGAAGTACAGGGTTCCCACGGGTCAGGGAATTTCTGGAATATCAGGGAATTTCAGTAAGGGCATTTCTTGACAGGGAAAGTCAGGGAATTTGATCATTTGGGTGCCAAGTCACGGAATTATCAGGGAATTTTGTTAATAGGTTTTGCTCAAAACCTCTCCCGCTCTAAAGATGTGCAGCATTCTAGAACGCAAAACTTTGCAAAGTCTGTGTTGACATACGTTCTTACACTTCCTAACTTACCAAACATGCCAGGCAAGTGTAAATTTCAAGATATTTGGTTGAAAATGAAGAATTTAAGGACTGGCTCACCCAGAGTGATGATGACAGAAGAGCAAAATGCAAAGTATGTAAATCAATCATACTTCTCTCCAATATGGGAGAGCGTGCACTTACGAGCTGTGCAACTGGGAAAAAAGCATGTTGCGAAGATGAAGAAGATGAAGACCTCTTCTCAACTTTCCATCACTGCGCTTCTCCAGTCGTCCACATCAAGCAGCTTTATAGCATATAGAGCTGCTTTGTTCAGAAGGGCCATTTTACCGTGGCCATTTCTAGATAAAGCATACATGTAGAGGATGTCAGAGATGGAGTTGAGGTCTTGGTCTGATCCATTCAACACGCCAAGCTGCCTGTATTCAACAACAATGACGTAAATACAGTTTTTAATTCTTTAAATTCCCTTTTCTGCTCAGCAGCCAAAGGTTATACTGGACATTCCTTTATATGGGAGGTCATGGAAATTCTGCTTTTTGGTCAGGGAAAGTCATGGAAAAGTCAGGGAATTTTAAGTCTGACTTAGGGTGGGAACCCTGAATGTAGTGGGATGTCAAAAGTTAGCTCTTTTAGTTTTGCAGAAGGCTACAAGGCTGATAAATAACAAATGATAGAAGCTTGTACCCCTTCAGTTGCATAATGAAAACTTCACACTAAAATCTAAGTACATTAAAGAAGAAGCTGAGGACAGAACACATAGATGTATGAGTAAGTTTCTCTTGTATGTCTCTTGTATGGCTGTTCTTAACAGGTTTACCTCAGCTAGGCAATTACATTCCGCAAGTATCACCTGAAGCCTCAATGGATGACAGATGGAGCCTAGAGCCAGAAGATGGGACCTCTTTTGAAGACTTCTCCTTAGTTGTTGACTCAGACATCTTCCGTTACTTTCAGAAGCACTGCACCAAAGAGTACCAAAGCATTCTTAGTCGGCACAAGGTGGAAGTACTGGATATGACCTGTCAAGACATCACCACTTTGTACCTCAAGCCAAAAAAGTCACTCTCTGATCGTGAGCGCATAAGCGTTGTTAAAAAGGCCCATGAAGACCTAGCGAATCTGTACCAGCTGAATGGGTCTCAGTTGCGCAAGGAGAATATATCCAAGAGTGGCATCCCCAAGAAAGACCTTGAAAATGCCCTAGAAAGCCTTAAGCAGAGACTGCCGAAAATGATGATAGATGAAGATGAAGGGAATGTGTATTTGGTTGGAAGTAAAAGTGATGTGTCTGAGGCCAAACAGTTTATTACTGATGCGAAAGGGATTAGAACGGATAAAGATACTTTCTCAGATAATCTCTTTCCTCTCTCTCAAACCACCTGTACATTTTCTCACCAAGGGGGTTTAGTACCATCAGAGCCACCAGAGCAGTCAGACATATTTCAGCCACTAGAGGGCAAGTTTCAGGCTCAAGATCACCAATTCAACACATGGAAGGACAACCAAAAAGCAAAAGAGATTTATAGCTCTAAAGAGAATATGTGCAAGTCTGATGACCACACACACTTCAGGTCCTTCACTTTACTGGCTGAAACTAAAACAATGATGGATGAAGAATTGTTTTCTTCCAGAAGAAATTGTGACACTTCAAAAGAGAGAGACTGTCAAAGCTTTTCTGGTGGTTGGTATGACAAGGGCAGGTACACAGAGTCTCTGTTTCTCTCTGCCAAACTGCCTTCTGCTATTTCCACCTGTGATCTGGACAAGAGACCACTGGGTAACCCAGACTTTATTTCAGAAGAAACGAATCTTGCGTGTCATCCAGACACAACTTTAAATGGAGAGAAGCAACTCAAGTCAAGTAGAGGGTATAAAACAAAACGAGCTGAGAGAGATATGAAAATGGCTGCTAATTTTAGCAAAGAAATGTCAAGTGGTGTTAGTGAATCTGATTATAAGTCAGGTGACACAAAATATGCTGTTGACCAAAAAACAGATCTTTTTCACAAAGTGGAAGACATGTCTATAAATGAAAGAAAGCATCCTGACAGTAGACAGGCACACTCTCTTCCCTTAAGCAAGTCATCAGTGAATGGTAATTTGAAACCAAATGCCATGTTCGGTAATATGGGTGCCAAAGGCAGTGTTCTGAGCAAGATGGACATTTTGACGCTAAAAGGTGACCTGAAGAAACCTGCGCAGTTCTCCACCAACTCAACAGAGAAGAAGGCTACAAAAATGCCAGCCTATTCCATTGAATCTCAGAGTCTCTCTTTAGGTCACATGGATCTATGTGGAGACACAGGCATCAACAAGTATCCCATCATTCCTTCAGGGTCAACTCGGAAAAGATCGAATAGCTTCTCTGGTAATGTTAGAACAGGCCTAGATGAACAAAAAGCTGTAGATCTGAATGCTGGGCTAAAGGAAAGAAGCCAAGGTTCTCAGACAAAGGAAGTCTTCACTGTGGATGTCCGTGTGCCTCTAAAAATATGGATCTATCTTAAGTCGGTTTATAATACTGAAATTGACAATTTGACATCAGACCTACAAACTAAAGAAAAAACTCACAAAGATGAACTAACCTTGTGCTTAAGGGGTGCAGACTCAGAAAAGGTGAATGAATGTTGGCGTAATTTGAAGAGCCTCATTGCCACCATTGAAATGGACTTTGACTCAAGAACACTACCACTGTCCATCCTTGGAGTGTCAGATTGCAAAGACAAGGCTTTGGTAGACTTCTGTACAGAAGTAAAACATGTCCACAGGAAGGTTAAGATTGTAATTATGTCCAATAGTGTGATGATCTTAGGTCCTAAGTCAACATGCCAGCAAGTGGAGGCTGGTATGATAGAGTTTTTTCATACAGGGGCCAGCGGTACAAAGGCAACAGTGGAGGGTTGGAAGCCTCATAAGCCGAGCCCTCCTGAAATAACTACAGATCCTTCCACAACTAATAGTGATTCAAAATCATTTTTAGTTGCTGATCGTCCAACACCAACAGGTGCACACATTATCACCAATAAGGACCTACCTAGAATGGTGGACCAAAGTAATGATCAAATCTTGAAAAATGTTCCTAAGTTATTGGAAGATCGAGCCAGAGATGCATCACTTGAGGTAATCTACAAAGACAAACAAGAGCAAGACTATCGAGTTGGTAGTTATAAAAATACTGAAAGAGACCAAGAAACAGTGGAAAGGACACAACGTCTGGACTACACAGTCATGCCTACTTTATGGAAGAACACTGATCTTGAAGGGAAATCTCAGCTGACAGGAAACTTCACTGACCAAGAAAATGTGGGGTGCTCTGGGGACCAAATGAAGGATGTTGCAGAGCAGCCTGGAGTTTTGAAAGTCAGCAGCACTCGTTTGCCGTCCTATGTGAAAGTCCCCTCGTCCTGTGTGTGTGGATCTCAGAGCAGCAAAGTTATTCAAACCGCATGTGGCATGAACCTCTGCTCTCAGTGCCTGCCAGAAACTAACCAGGACAGTTGGGGTATCAAGGGTACCATGTCTATTCGGGAATCAACTATCACAATTCCGGGATTTATCAGAGACACAGCACTAAAGATTGTCTACGAAATACCTGATGGTATTCAAGGGGTAAGGCCATATTTTTTTTAGAGGGGTATTCAATTAATCTGTCATGTTTTTAAAATGTTTCCTTTAAATCTTATGTAAAGACTAAACATTGGTAGACATCTGTACAGTGGGCCTGGGGATAGAGTGGCTAGATTCTAACAATAATTCTAATGTCAATGGTCCTTAGTTCTGGAGAAGTTTGAGTTTGCGAAGATATTTTGAGTCCAAGCTGAATTAAAGCACACCTCTGCTAAAACAACAGAAAATGCCTAGTTTATTTATTTAAAACATAAAGTATGTAGGTTTGGAGCTTACTTATTCATGTTTAACAGTTTGAAATTTCTCTAGCATGGAGAGCTTTTAGCGCACAACTTGCTTTTGTGAGTTTCATTTAAAGAGAGAAACAGCCATGAACCCACGCCAAACTCAAAAGTCACAACCTTCAGAAATGAAATAGTGTTTTTATTTAGAGCAATTTGTAATATAAGAGGAATGTATTGTTAGGAGTCTAGGACAGCTATTTTATTATGTTCCAATATTGGAATATCCACCTTACGTCTGTTTGCCGGCTAATATTGTTTTTTCCATGACAAGATGAGGACATTTTAATTTCTTGGTCAGCCATACTTGAGCCTCCATGTATATTGTTTTGTCAAGTTTTATTTTTAAACCCAAAACATTGCAAAATACTATACTGAGTTTTTGCTTTTACCTCTCGTGGAGAAAACTATCTGGGCTCAATGGTGCAAAGACGAAAATAGAAAATAGGAGGACATATAAATCTAGCACTCTTTTGAATTTTCCCATGCATACACTATCAGGGGAAGAATCACATACCTCTTTATTGATTAATGTCTCTACAGGAGGGTCATCCCTGCCCAGGGGCACCATTTAAAGGAAACAAGTTTGAAGCCTTCTTGCCACTTAACGGAGACACTAAAAGGCTAGTGCCTCTTCTGGAGAAAGCTTTTCACAAAGGCCTCACCTTTACTGTGAAGGAAGGGGCAGGAGAAGTACAGGTGGTTTGGGGATGTATTCCGCACAAAATCCGGCTAGAAGGTGGCGCTTCTAGGTGAGTACATAGGTGGATTATTTATTTCTTTTAAAATTTTACTTAGAAAAAGAAACATGGCTGTCACAAACAGAGGATTATTTACTTGTTGGACTTTCAGGAACCCAACTAGAGTTCTGTCAACTGATAAAATGCATTTATTTATTTTTATATGTCTGTTTTAGTTACACTAGTCTTTATAGACATTTGGACATAGCTAGAGTAATAGTTCTGCAAAAAGACTAATTCAGACCTTTTTCCACTTAACTCAGATGCTCTCGATCAGTGAAGACATGTTTGCTGTCCAAGTCTTGCTTCTTCACTTTAGGACTGGAGCTATGAGACTAAGGTTGCTAGCAAACACTAGAAGTCAGTAGTAACCCAAATAGCCCAAGTGGTTTTTGTAATAATACATCATTGAAACTTCTCTCAGTCATATCCATAATTTCATCAAGGTCGCACAGACATGCCGATGTGGTTTAAGTCTGGTTTGTGAGTACCAGCTCTCATACTGTCTGACCATGTTGTTAATTTTTATAGCTCATAGTACTGTGTCTCAGACCCGGGTTTCTCAACCACTGGGACCACTGCTGGGCCGCAAAGGCTTTCGATTGGGCCGCGAAACGAAAAACGAGACAGGCCATTGGTCCGCAATTGGTTATTTAATATCATCTAATGTGGCCAAGTGGGCCTTGGCAACATGCTGTGATAATGTTGAAAAGGTTGAGAACCATTGTCTTAAACCACGCTGACAAGTGTTCCACCTTAACGAAGAGCTGGATGTGGTTTGAGCTGTTTGGGGATGTATTTATATGGAACAATGTGGCCTATTTTGGTGACTATTGAGTTCTAGTCTTTGTTAGCATTGTAATCCTCAAAGCTGTAGTTTTGTGTTTGTTGATGGACTAGATTTAGGTATAAATTAATTTTATTCAACTTGTTTCCAACTTTCAGGATAATTAAATCAAGTTGCAAATAAATAATTCACTGGTTCTTGAGACTTTTATCTTAAAAGTTATTGCATGAAGTGGGTACAGTTGTGCTGAATGATGTGTAAGAGATTGTTTACGATACAACTGAGAAGGTTTTTGCCTAAAAAAGATACAAACAGTATAAAAAATGTCAAAAAATACAACATATGGGCTATGTGGACTACATCATTAGTCTGGTCTAACTTAGTTTTAGAGGCTTTTTAGAGGCTGAATGTTACATGCACACGTCAGGTGATGCGCAAAGGTCACAGGAAATGAGCACGTCACAGAGTATATAAATAGGACGTAAGGTTTCCTCAGTACTCAGGCATTGAGTTCTACTCGCCCAACCTACTCCATCACTTCTCAACTCAGCCAGAAATCTCACGTGAGTACTCTAATCGTGTGTATGAGTGTGAACGAGGATTCCGGTGGGAATCATACTCTTAGTTTAGAGCGTTCACAGATCAACCAGCGTGACTAACCAGCCCTCTCGCTTCTGTCCGCGTCTGGGCTTCTCCATCACGCTACACGGGCTAACTTCCTAAGCCAGGTATGTTCGTTAGGTACCTCTACCTGTGACACTGAAGTAATATTTTATGTTTTAGATTTAAAATATTTCAGGCCATTGAAGTGCATTTTACAGGCTTTGAATATTTGTTGGTATTTCCAAAGTATATGAATACTCATTCTCAAAATGACCCTTAAAACAATAATTACATTTTATGATGAAAGAGTTCGCTTTGCTGATGACATTTTATGCAAAATAGCTTGCAGCTTGAAAATAAAAAAGTACTAAATATAAAATTGTAAACGTAGCAAACACTTGAGTGTTCAAATTTTTCAAGCCAGCCCTGAACACAATGCTGCAGGACACGCTTCAGTCCTAGGATCCTAGCTGTGCATTGTGGTTAGTTTTGGGTGCTATCTTTCAGTCACTGTTGTGTACTTTCTTATACATTGCTGAGTAATGTAAAAAACAGTGTTGCTCTCCTAGAACTGTGAATGCATGGTAGGTAAGGGGTGTACGTGCTGTGTATTCACCCATTCCAGAATGTAGTCAGTTCTCAGCAGGATGAATGGAACTCTGGGCAGGATATGTGGCGCCTGCTTCCCCTTTCTTTCCAGAATGCAACAGTCTACAACATTGTAAACAGTAATGAACAGCAAGAGTAGATGTTTTGCTTTTTGGATCTCTGCCTAATTACAGTTTCAGAGCAGATGAAAGTTTGCAGGAGTGCCCAAAGCAGCAGGCTGACATTTCTGGCTAGCTGTGGGTATCTTCAAACACATTTTCAGAAAATTAATTACCATAGAAGAGAGCAATGGAGATCAGTCCTCATTCTGCACAATCATTTTCTGCCTTTTACATTACTTTCCTGTCTTATACCCTTTTACATCTTTTGTGAATGTGGCAGAAACTTGTGGCTAGTGTAAATATTTATGCAGTGATCTGGCTTCAGCTGTAGAGCGTTGCTTTAAAGAGGAATTCCACTACATTAAAAAAAAAAACGTATTGTACTCTTTAATTCCATGTGTTACATCGGAGCTTTAATGTATTCACTACTGTTCTGGAATGTGTAGCTGAAATAAAGAAATAAACCTGAATAGGTGAATATAAACCAGGGCAACTTAAAGGACGGCTCATGTGCTAGTGGCCCCACCCTCTCACCCAATGACAAACATATTTTTAAACTCTATATATCTTTCCTATTATACGCTGTATGGGCAATTATTGGATTCAGGTGTCCCATTACTTCCAGTGAATGGTAATCTTAATGCTTCAGCATACACCATGCTTCCAACTTTGTGGACACAGTTTGGGGAAGAACACTTTCTATTCCAGCATGACTGTGTTCCAGTGCACAAAGCAAGCTCCATAAAGACATGGCTGGACGAGTTCAGTGTAGAAGAACTTGACTAGCCTCAACCCCATCCAACACCTTTGGGATGAACTGGACCAGAAATTGCGAGCCAGGCCTTTTCGTCCAACATCAGTGTCAGACCTAAATACTGTAAATACTTTACAGAATGAATTACTCAAAAAATTTGAGGACAGCTATCCAGGAAGAGTGGAAGCTGTTATAGCTGCAAAGAGGGGGCAACTCCATATTAAAGTCTATATATTTAAAGGCAAGGTCAATAAGGTCCCTGTTGGTGTGATGGTCAGGCATCCCATTACTTTTGTGCATATAGTGTAATGGTGTTCTTAAGGTACTTTAGTACTTCTTAATTTTGGTACCTTCCTTAGTTTTATATTTGGCATTTTCTGCATTTTGCACACTAAAGAAAAAAAACCCCACAAAGACAAAAAGTTGTAAATTGAAGTTTAGGTAACATTATTAACCCAGTTGTTTTGACTAAGGCAGTTTACTTCTTCCTTTACCTGCAGGAATGGATATCCAGACTCCACCTACATCAGACGTCTTGCTGAGGCACTCAAGACAGCAGGGCTAGAAGAATGATCCCGTAACATCTTGTGCATCTTCATCAGCAAGTAAAGGCAGAGGTGTCAGATTAGTGAAGCTTTTTAGTTTTAATGTAAAAATCTTTGCTGGGTTGGAAAACTGCGTCTATGTCAAATGTAACAAGAAATATGACTGCTAATGACTTAAGGGTTGCTTTTATTAATGATTCTGTTATGAGGGGGGTCCTGGGACACTGATGTATGGCCGATCTGAATACATTATTTTGTTTCATTCGTAAATATGTAATTTGCACTGAGTAATCACTGCTTACACAGTAATAGAATCGTTTCGGGTTAAGGTTGAAGGGGCACTTTTAATGTTAGTCTGTACAGAAATAAAAGATTGTAATTGTGACCTAAGGCTGCTTTATTCAGTGAACTTGATCAGTATTTAAGAGATCCATATCATGGAAAACAAACTTCTACTCACAGCAGGAGATGACCTGGTGGTTTGGGAGTTGCCCCTGTGATCGGAAGGTTGTGGGTTTGAATCCCAGGACTGCTGGTGGTACCACTGCGGTACCCTTGAGCAAGATACCCTCCCCACACACTCCTCCCTGGGCGCTGACTGCAGACTGCTTCTCTTGGTGAATGGGTTAAATGCAGAGAAAGAATTTCACACTGTTCACACTGTGCTGTGCTGTGGTGTGTTGACGTAGGACAAATGGACACTTTATGCTTAGTATGTAAGCACAGTAACGTTGACTCCCAAGTCCATACAGTCTATGTATGGAAATGGAGCTGAAACTCCCCCCAATACATTTATATATACCCACCTATTCAGCCTAGCTCAATTTAGGCCCACCCATTCACAATGAAATTAAAAGAAGGCTGCTTTTAGCAGTTAGGACAAATGGCATTTACATTGTCTTCCAGGCATTGAAACAAATAAACAAACAAAATGTAGGATAAGGGACCTTTAAACTAGTCTTTTGAATTACATAACATTTTTACACAAAATAAAACAGCAGGGGGCATCCCAACACCAGACATTTCACTTAGTACCATTCAGAGTGGCAGGGAACAGGAAGGTTTACTCTGTTACTGCCTACGGCATCCGAAATGCGTAATAATATCAGGAATGCCTGTTTCTGGACATTGGCAAATGTCCTGTATTTAAATAAAGGAGGAGAAAGATTGGTGGGCAGTGTTTTTGGTATGCATTTTATTCAGTCCAGATAACATGTACAATACCTTGTAAGGCAAAAACGGCAACACCGCACACTGGTAAAGCGTCACATTTCCAAGTTCATTTTCGACAGCATCATATAAACAAGTTCTGAAGCGCAAAAGCAGTTATTTATTCAGAGGCCTGGAGTACAAAGTTGTTAACAATTTCTGCAAACACTGACTTTAGAAACGTCAAGCAATACAGGAAGTACCAAGGCCCAAAGAAATATGGGCACCCACACTCAGTCCTGCAAGTTTTGCTTCTTTTTCTTATAGAAACCAGGAACTAATACAAGCATTTAGCCAGCTGAGATCAATCTAAGGTCAAAGCGGCAATTTGAGTTGATCCACTGGGGTAACCATCTTTATCTACACCCGCATTTGTCCTCAATTTTCACATAAACCTACAGTTCATGTGCTGGTATGGCATATCTATCTTTAATATCTGAGATTAAAGCAATAGTTTGGAAAAATCTAATTAACACAATGCAAATGTTAGGCTTCAAGACAGCTGCTGGTACCATATTTAACTATGCAGCAAATTTTAATTCGCATTTATAGTCAGTTATATTTTATGTAGTTTTTTCCAGCGTGTTAAACAAATGATGAGATAATTTGCACAACAGCCATATTTAGTTTGTTCTTAAAGCAGATGTGTGAACTTACTTTCACAAAATGAACAAAACAATTTGACCAGATGTGTTCAAACTTTTGCATACTTACAAACTCAACGTGGTTTCTGACAAGTGTGATGACTTAGACAAACAATTTTCACCATGCTAATTAGAGGAGCATAAGCTTCTATTACTTGTAAGCTACATCAGCTTCATAGCTTCAACTTCAGACACATGGCTTGGCCAATCGATTACATTTTGGGTGAGGAGGAAATTGTACCAAGTTATTGCTTTAAAGGCCTATCCACCCTCAAAAGCAAAAACACCCTGGATGGGAGGAAATACTAGCTCTAAAACAGCAGCCTTCTTGAACTTGGGACTGAATGTGGGTGCCCTTTAGAGACATAAAGCAGAACACATTCTTACGGAAGCTCTCACAGTCCTCTTCACAATCTGGGCCTTGTCTTCACACATATACAACCCAGCAGAGGAGGAGGAGAAAGAGACATAACATCCCAAATGCATTTGCATTATTTTGAAAGGCTAAAAGCAAAAAAAATAACAAAGAAACAAAACAAAACCAAAAAATGGTGATGTGTATGATTTGGGTGTGGCCAGTCTGTAGTCTAGGATGGGAATGCGTCATTTTATGATGTTTAAAACTAATCAGTGAAAGCAGGGAGGGTGAAATTGACGCAAAAGCGAGTGCAGGAATCTTCTGAGGGAGAAAAGAATGTGTAAGGTTAGCTTCAGCTGGGACGAGGACCTTTAGTTTCCTCTGAGCTGGGCCACGGCATTAAGTTTCTGCCACAGCTGCGAAAAACATCTGCTTCCTCCTAATGCACACGACTCCAAGTTAACCGTTTAGGGGAACCTACAGTACTGGAGAACTTTGGTGTGGTGAACTGAACTGATTCAAAAGGGTACATAATTTCCACATGAATAAAATATGTGACCAACATGTAGCAATGTAGCATTTTATTCACATGAATATGACGTCCACATTCAAGTGCACTTACTTTTTTTCGGTGGCTTTTTTCAGAGCCTCACATATTTTTCGCTCCCACCACGATCACTGGGTGGAAAACAGGAAAGTGTGACTTAATAGCAAAAGGCTGACCTTGACTTAACCAAAGGCTCACTTATTTGTTGCTATGATGTGTTTCTGCTGTGTGGGATTCAAGTTTCCTGGCTGGAGCATTTTACTCTATGCTTGTGTATGTGTGTGTGTGTGTGTGTGTGTGTGTGTGTGTATAATACAGATTTCCTGGCTTTGCCAAAAAATAGTACAAGCACAAACAACACAGATATGCAGAGTGGAAATAGTTACAATAAATGGCCCTGGAAGAAAATGCATTCTATTGTGTGCGCCGCTTTAGACAGATTTCTACAGCCAGTGGACCTACAGATCCGCAGTGAAAGGTGCTGTTTTCCAGGCTGTTTAGATTAAATTCAGTTTCCACAGTCAGAAGTAGCAGAAGGCAACATGATATTTTTCCTCATTGAGATCACTCACGTTACAGTACACATGGATATTGCTGATACAGAGCACTAAACAACTAAATTTCATTACAATGAGAGCCTAATTAGTCTCACGTAACTGGATTTGTGGATTGCAAAGTTAAAATTGAATGCAAAGTTTATTTCAATTAAGGCTAGTAATCAAATTATTTTGATGATGGAGTATTCAAAATAATAGGCTGAACAATATCAGTGTTTCTGTAAGTAAGAGTAATATAGGGTATCAGCTAATTCTGTAGGCTTTTTCAGCCATTTTAAATCCTTTTGTGCAATCAAATTTTTGCTCATTTATGTTCAGTCCACAGAAAGACAAAATATCATGATATGCATCATGTGTGATGAAAATGTTTCTGTCACATTGCCCACCCCTACATATAATTGTATGCATTTTGGGCACCCCTGATCAAATGATATGTTTTGTTGAAAGTAAAAATAGGTATATTTTAATGAACAATTACTGTTTGTTTGCTGTATTTAACAAACTGGGGAAAAATGAAACATAAAATATAGCCTGTGCAAAGATTATGGCACAATTTTGCTTACTAAATAGACATTGTAAACTTAAATATATTAATGTTTGTTCCCTACGGATGTGTACTTACTTTCACTTCAGCAAAACAGGTCATTTGACTTCATCGTTTGGCATATGGTTGTAGAAGCTGATGTGCTTTTAAATCTGAGGGCCAGAAATCTGAATTAAATCACATTTGTGTCGTTAAAGCCTGGCACTTTCTCAACTATGTTTCATGTGGCTAACAAAGGAAAAGAGTACACTAAAGCAGTTTGAGTAGTTAAAAAATAGTGCAGTGGCTGCTTGTTAGAAGCTACCTACATGTGCCAAAAGGTTTTACAGTTCATGGTCTGGAGATGCTTGGTTTTCGAGAGCCCCTCAAGCTCACTGAGAAAGTGAAGGCAACCTTGTATGATGTTCTGTAATACACAAGTTTCTCGGCAAGACATAGTAGCTGGCGGACAGTATGGCACGCTGTAGTCAGGCATAGCACGATGATTGAACCATGGAAGAAACGATAAAATAGACAAAATCACATTCAGCATTACACCATTTTCCAGAAATACTTCACAATGGAGCCAGACATGTCTGTTAACTCTTAACCTTCTGAGATACAAGCAATGCGGCCCTACACAGACACAAACACACTTAAGTACTCTCATTCGCACCATTCCTACTGTCCTGGCAAAGAGGAATCGCCATGCTAAATGCTAATAAAGTCACCAAAAATTTGTGACTACTGTTTTATTCCACTTTTTAAACAGTGATATGGACTCTTCACTTAATGTTTGGGTCATTTCCAGAGGTTTTCTTGACCAAAGAGCATGCAATACAGACAGGGCCAAAGCTAAGGCAGGGGTGCAAAGGCCTGGGTTTGTGCAACTATATGGCACATTGGCACTTGATTTACTCAAATAGAGGTAAACTGTTCAATCTTGAGAAATACTTCTTTCTTACTGCTGTATTTGCTAATGAAAAAAACAAAAGCTCTTCCAAAATTTAGGGTACAAGACAGGGATTCTACGAAACTGGTGGGATTGTGCTACCTGTAAGGCACAGGGATAGCTAAGCTAAAATGAGCCTACTTTATCAAGAGCTTCCCACAAGAACAGACGTATGTCACCTGAGAAACAGTGTGCAACAGGTGCATAGTAAACGTGAGAAGGCTAGAAGTTTTTTTTTTTTTTTTTACACATGAGCTGTGGTGTCTGGGTGCTTCCCTGGAATGTTTGTGACGAATTCACAACTCACACTTTTGCTCCCACTCTGCACTAGATGATCTGATTTACAACAGAAAAAATTATGAAAAATGTCTTATTAGACTGCTTTATAAAGATGTTTATCAACTTCTCAAACTTAATTCTAGATGTCAATAGTCACTCAAAAAGCCCCAAATCATCAAAAGCCAAAAGTCCGCTTAACCAGCGCAAACTGCATCAAACTTGAGAATGTGGTTTCAGGCTCTCAAAGGTTTATTAATACATACAACCTGCTTTGTGAAGACTGGCCCTGGTGCTGTCTAAAATGGTTGCCTATAATTGTGTTCAATTCTGCAGCTCATACTGTGTTCTAAAACAAAACCAACAAGCCTGTGGCACCTTAATTAAGATCTGGATGCGGTTTGAGAGAAAAGGTGATGTATTTTTGGTGACAACGATTTGGGCTATTTGGATGACTACTGCATTCCAGTAGTTGTTAGCCTTGCAGCTCCAATTCTAATCTAAGGGAACAACATGCAGGACATGCTGAAACCATGCTAGTTAGTAAGCTAATTTGGAATTCGTAACCATTCCCAAAGCAGATCATTGTATGCCCGGTGGACCACCAGCACATTCATAACCTGCACAAACACTCCAGGAAACATTCCATAGAACCACATTTCATGTAAGAAAAAGGCTTAATCTCATGCCATGTAGTAATTTGGTGGATTTCAGTACTGCTGTAGGTCAGTGGTTTCAGATGTGACTGCTGTCCTTAACAGAGCACTGTGGGGATGAGTGAGTAAGCGGTATAATTAGCATTTAACATTGAATTGCCAATCTAGTAAGGACCTGATAGAAGCTAACTCTACTTATCAGATAATTAATATTGGTCTCAGCATGTTTAGCTTGTGCCTTAAAGCCAGTGTGATAGCTTAAGAAGCACTTGCCATTTTGTGACTTATTTTGCAATAATCAATGACAGCACCTCTCTTTTTCTTTTCTCTGTCATGGATTGGATTATGCTTCTGTTTACAACTATTATTCAACATTACCCCTTGTGCTTGTTCCTCTCATTGATCTAGTGCATTTCATGGAGTCTATAGTGGGAATTGGGACGGGTCACTTGGCGTAAAACAATTTCTCTTATGGAACTGCTCTGTGGTCTTTGCAATTGTGATTGATTTGTATATGATAGCAACCCCAACCCAACCCAATGAAAGTCAAACCCTGCCTTTCGGATATATGCCCTTCCCATCTGAGGGAAGAGACTTCCATTATCAGAATACATCACAGCATTGGACCGCTTAACTTTCGCTTGTCTTTGGCTCTTCTGCCTTCGTCTCCTCCTGGGGCTCCTCCTTCTGGATGTCGTTTTTCTCTTCCTCCTCCTTCTTGTCCTCCTTGGCATTCTCCTCTTTGTGCTCCTCTGCTTTGGGTTCAGGGAGAAGGATCACTTTGCCGATGTTGTTCCTCTCCTGCATTCGCCGCATTGCATCGGCCACCTGAGTTAAAGCGAGAGAGTGATGTACACAGACAGATTTATAGAGAGAAACTGAGCTTTTCACCGCTT
>JBBPCX010093634.1:0-2500 GCA_037974365.1 Hydrocynus forskahlii | reverse complement strand
CACTGAAGGGTTTGATGACTGTGAAAATCACATGCTTTGGTCGTCACAGTCACCAGATTTCAACATCTTTGGATCTACACTCCGTGACAATCATAAAAACACCAACTGACTCAGTTGGGCCAACACCTAACTAAGACACTGTGAAGTTTCTCAAGGAGTTATTTTAACAGACTTGGCAGCTGTTGCAGTGCAGAGAAGTCTCATGACAGTCTACTGATGAATTGAGCAACAATGTCGATGTTGGTGTGGAATCACAAGCATACGCCCACACCTTCTTCCTTACCATAAACAATGAGTGTGCCCATCGGCTTTAGAAGGTTAAAGGCCTTCTGGGTGTCAGAGCCGCCCAGAGGATCCAGTACTATGTCCAGTCCTAAAAGACAGAGTGTTTAGACGGTCAAAAATAGTTTGAAATGTAAATTAATACGTTACTGTACTCATATGTTACAGTGTTTACACCTTCACATGTGTGTATATGTGAAAAAGTGTGCATGTTCATGCTAATATGTGGTTAATGTGTGTGCGTTTAAATGCCAGTGTTACACATCCTGTGTTGACTGCCTTTTTGTCAGCTCAGCTCAGCATTAACTAGGTAGCTGAAGTAGCAGTGCACACATTGCAGGATGACTCACAGATACCAAAGAACAGTGGCAAAACCCTCCCGACGTTAGCTTGAATAGTACATGCAGTGATGGGTTAGCATTTAAAGTGAAAAATCTCATTTTCAGTTTTGCACGACCAATCAGGATCATGTGAACTGTATGTCAAATATGCACTCAAACTGTGCTGATATACTAGAGTACCAGACTACATACACAGACCCAGCTGACATATTTCTTATACTCTGGTCTTGCATGAAGCCAGAGATTTGCTTTTGCTTTTGTTCTGAAAAGCAGAAGGCTCCCAAAAGACTCTTCTATTGATTTCTTCCTGGTTAATATCTAAGGATCTTTAAAGATCTTTCACTCCCACCGCCTGAGTCTTTTTAATGAATTAAAAAGTTTGTAGCAATAATAAATATCATGTATTATTAGGGGTGTCAAATTAACACGTTAATCTTGATAAATTAATCACAGAAAAAAATCACGTGTTAAAAAATTAACGCTGAGTAATTGCACCACGTGATTTTAACCTGGTCCGGTGTTCTGCCAAAACATGCTTCCCATCGAGAAGTGCTACCTAGCGTTAACGAAGCTGGTTTATCTGTGCTATCTTGCGTCTGGGTCACTGGCTTGCGGTGATTATTATCCTAAAAGCTCTTTTAATTGTTACTTTTGACTTGTACATGTACTTGTTTCCTCCTACAGGCTGTCTTCATTGCACATTTCAAGGACATATGAGTGTGTGTTGCTACTCTGGGGTCTGTGTCTTTGCAGTCATTACATAAGCAATTTCCTCTAGGATCAATAAAGTTTTCTGATTCTAAAATGATTCCTATTTCTCATCATCACTGTTATAAACTGACTATAAACTATATGAATTGTGTAAACTTAAAGGGAGAATTTTTCCATAGGGTAGCATGAATCGTCAGAACACTGGCGTGTGAGTGAATATACACTGTTTTAAACTGCAGTTTATAGATGGACTTAGTTCTATCATTGTTCTTGTTGAAGCATTTTTTTCCCTCAGCATATTTGGTCATATTTTTGATTGCTGTGACCATTACTACACATGAACAGTGCAGAAACAGTTATTAAATAAAAGAGACGCTGAAAGTCTGTAATGTTGATTATTCATTCACTCATATGGCAAAATTCATTTAAATATTTAAATACTTTTACAGCACAGATGTGTCCGATTAATCTAGATTAATTAATCACACAGCTTGTAATTAATCAGATTTTTTTTGGCGCATGACACCCCTATTTATTATATTTATTATGTTATTTATTTTTGGGGGGTGACATGTAGTTTACTTCCTTAATGTCACTTTGTTCTTTGACTTTTCTTTAGACATTTGTCATCAGTAAAACAATGAACTACACAACAACAGAATAACAACAACAGAAATCTGAATTATGGTCGCACTTTTGCCCAGTTTGTCATATAGTGCCAGGAATCACACAGGCAAGTCTATTAGAGACCACTGAAGACAGTCTGTGGCCAGTGTGTGATGAATCATGCAGTCCTGTATGATCAAGTACTCAGATTCTCAGATTTTGGATCAAACTGTTCCGTTAACTGAGTGTGTAAGCTCTGAGAGTGTTGACCTTTGGGGCTGATGTTGCGGATCTCTTCAGCGTAGTCACGTGTGCGGTAGTCAATGGGATGTGTGACTCCCCCTTGTTTTATCACCTCGTGTTTACTGGCTGATGCTGTGCCAAAGACCGTGACATCATTGACCGTGTTACAGAGCTGAGTGGCAGCAATACCCACACCACCTACAGAGAGAGGGAGGAAGAGAGAGAGAGAGAGAGAGATAAAGAGAGAAAGAGGGAGAGAGAGAGAGAGAGAGAGAGAGAGAGAGAGAGAGAGAGAGAGAGAGAGAGAGAGAGAGAGA
>JBBPCX010093619.1:0-24490 GCA_037974365.1 Hydrocynus forskahlii | reverse complement strand
TTTTTGTTTACTGCATAATTCCATGTGTTCCTTCATCATTTTGTTTGTTTTCAGTATTAATCTACAATGTAGAAAATCATAAAAACAAAGAAAAATCATTGAATGAGAAGGTGTGTCCAAAACTTCTGACTGGTAGTGTAGGTGCAAAGACTTTTGCACAGCTATATATATATATATATTTAAACCCTGGCAGTGCAGGAGGCTGTGGTGAGAGCGACCCTGATCAGTGACTCAGGGTGTGGAATGTGGCTTCTTATGCAAAACCGGGCATATTTATCATTTAAATTGTTAAAACACTTTAGAACATCCATTTTAACTGATTATTTTCTTTTAATCAAGGAATCTGGACAGTCCTACACTTTATAGCAACCATTTGACGATTTCTATCTGCCGGTGTAAGTGGACAGGATATGCCTCTGCACAGCCGCCGACACACGAAGTGCTGCGAAGCTGCTGAACCTGGAAAATGTTGGATCCCATGGTCCTCATTAACCTCCCTGACCACAAGAGTGACCCTGCAGACAATATCCAAACACAGGCTCTGATTAGGCCACTTCAGCAACACGGCAAGCCTCCAAAGCCGTAACGTGAGGAGGAAAGCAGAGATGGCTGAAGGTTTCCAGGAGAATTTCAATGAAGCCTGATCACAGAGGCAAGGTTCATTCATACGCTCCGAGTGTAGAATTGATAATGACAGTGAAAACACTTGCCGGTTATTCAATAGCCGACTGTATTACGGGCAGCGCAGTTAAAGACCCCCGCTGCAGCGCTGAGCCCTGACCGTAACAACATCTGACATTTAACAGAGAAAACTAAATGCCAAAATAGTTAAATACTGCAATTACAGAAGCCATTATCACATTTTCCTGATTATAATGAACCCCTTAAGCCCTAATGACCTGTATGTGGGTCCACACTTTAATTCCTTACCAAAACCTTGTGTCTCCGTTTAAATTTTTTGCACTTTTTATGTTGTGTGAATGTTTCATAATGAATGTATCAATTGAAATGGTCCCAAATTATTTTTTACATGAACTTTAATTAAACATGCAGATCGTCTGAGGCTCCTGAACTGTTAACTGTCTAGGATAACAACCATATGTTCCTGACTTAACTAACACAAACTTCTGTGTGAGATCTGATGAGACACTGGTGGACAACTAACTTTATCTCTGGCAGAATCTTAATTCTTTTAAGTCTAGGGTTGCTAGTACTAGGTTTACTAGTGGCGTGTTTTCTCGTGGACTACAGAGCAGTCATGGATAAGAGCGTCTGCCAAGTGCTGTAAATGTAAATGTCTAAGTGGTGACCCTAAGGTTGGGAGATCATGGGTTCAATCCCTACTGATGCCACAGCCTTCCTACACTAGGAGTCCAAAAGAGCACAGATGGCCTCACCCTCTGGGTAGAACACCAGACCACCCCCCAACCCACAATTCACTCAGAATGATGCAAGCCAGTATTTGCGTCAGTTAGTTGGCCTAAAATAACTTAGTTAGTGTTCTCCTCCAAGCGTGTTGCAGCTGATGTTGATGGCAGGTCAAAATGCTGGTGGAAGGAGCTGCCAGGGGCCACCAGAGCAGGGGAATCCAGGTCTGTCTTCAAGAACCTCCTGAAGACTCATATACTCAGACGGAATCTTCTCTCCGGGTCTATCCTGAATCACACTTGTTGTTCTACCTGAATAAGCTCATATCTTCTTGCACTACTCCCCACTTAAAGATGTAAGACAGGACTCTCCTGTGGTTCTCCCACTGTCCTGAAGCTTGAGTATCTGCTCAAAGTGGATAAAAGTGTCTGCCAAATGAATGTCATGTAATGTAATATAATGTAATGTAATGCTTCTCAGACGTGAAGGAACCCTCCCAGTCCAGGTGTTACTGTGTGATTGGTCCCAGCTAGTGGATGGAATACTAAACTAAACTGAGGAGAACAAAAATGCATAACGTTTTATCCTTTCTTGCAAAGTTGTCATTTTGGAGATCAAGGGTTTCGCTTCCATGTGCTATGGCTTCATAGTAGTCGCTGTAAAATGAATCTAAGCTTGGATTTGAAGGAGTCGAGGTTCAGTTCTTCACTGGTGGGTTGGCTGCTTGTTATTGTACATTTCTACACGGTCATTATGTTCAGGCGTGCTAACCACCCCCCCCATAACATGTTAGATCCAAATTATGCACAGAAAACCACAGAACAATTTCATCATCTCTACAATTCTGCTTTCTCTCTGGACACACAATAACAATCCATTCAGAGAGGGAGTGTGTGAGTGCCCACACACAGCGCTCGATTAGGATCTCTCCATTTGACCACATGAAGAGATGCAAGACTGCATTCTGAAGAGTGTGGACTAGACTGGATCGTAAATAAACCCCAGGACAGGAGGAGAAGATCCACCTGGCCCAGACTGACGTCACTAACCTGTCAGAGCAGAGCAGGGGCGGGTCCCAAAGCCACCAGTGGTGTCAAACGCTTTGAAACTCATTCTTTTTTACATTTTGAAATATCGAACAACAGCCTTGTTGTTATTTGTATTTAATCTTTTTTTATTTTATTTAGTATATTTAGTCATATTAATGTGAAAAAAAACACTCACTGCTCATCTAAACAGTTTTTAAAGATTATTTTCAGTGCTGTAAAAACATACACACACGCACAAAGCAGTATATGTGTATGTCTATATAAAAGTATAGACATTAAATCTCCAATATACAGTACACCAACCAAATATTTAACATACATCAACAAACCCTCCCTCCCCAATCTACTGTCAATGTAATTCCATATGTTATCAATTATAAAATTAATTATGCAAGTACATAATTATATTCAAATAGTGTTTCCAACTTAACTTTCAGCTTATGTGGATTTAAGTTACACTTAAAGGGGAAATACACATTATTTAAAACTTTTAACAGAAAATGCCAAACATAACATTCTACATTTCTTTAGTCTGGGGCTATTGATTATATTAACAATCCAGTAATCTAGCAATTATTTTGGCGATTAAATGCGTACATTTTTACCTTGCAAAAGTAAAATTAGTGCACAAAAGTAAAAAATGCACACCTTTGTGTAACCCTGCTGGAGTGGGTTTGTCATTTTTATTTGATCTCTTTTTTTTCTCTATTTTTGCTATTATAATATGAGTTTTTGCAGCTCCCCCCTGTGGAGAATTGGTTTTACAATGAGCCTTGAGAGATCATGTTTAGCATTTAAAGTGCAAAGTAATCACTAAGCCAATTCACAATTCATTTTTCATAATCAAGTCATCTATTATTACCAGCAGGTCCTAACTGTCATAATACACTTCCATAACTCAATAACTGAAAAATAGCTCTGCTAGTTTCCATGTAATTACTGAATAATAAGCCTTACTAAGTAATAAGTCTACGGTTTTAGGGGGGATTTCAGACTATATATTTACTATAATGCTAAGAATAGTGTGCTAAAAACGGCTTAAGCGTTGTGCCCCCGGTGTGGCAGGGTAGAGGGGATATATTAGCCAGCACTGGTGGAATGTAATGAGTTAAGATGAGTTAAACTCTCGGTTTAATTGAAATAATCAGCTGTTGAGGGGGCGGGGCTGGGGAAGTTATTTGGCAGGGTTCTGGGCCGAAGCCAAGCCGCGGCCGTAGAGAGTTCTGGACAGCTGCCCGCACGTCCCACCCCGTCCCAACTCTCCACCCCGCGGTGTCCTTGGCCTCGGGGTGAGGGAATGAGTGAGTAAACAAGAGATAGAGTGAGAGAGAGAGAAAGAGAAGGGTGGCATGAGAACAACTTGTACAATAATACACAGCTGCTGCGTGCCACAGGCCCTGCACTGCTACGCTTTCACATTTAGTGTCAGAATCACGGCTGGAATGCTAACTAGGCTCAGAATCCAACACGAGCCGTAACACTGCACACCCTCAAAGACCTTCACTGACCATGCAGTCTCTCTCTCCGTCCATCTACCGCGTCAGAATGAAAGGACAGTCCTGGTAAAGATCAGTCTCAATACAGTCGTGCATACTTATATTCCTAGTTTTTATACTGTACATTTTTAGACCGTACATTTGAACATTTTATTTTATACTATACTGTGACACTATACTGTGTATGATATATTAAATGTGCAATTTAGTGCAGTTTACATACATATATGTATATTTTTTACAATACAGTCATGCATACTTATATTCCTAGATTTCTATAGACTGTATATTTGAACATTTTATTGTACACTATACTGTGTTATTCTATTTTTATTTTATTCTATTCTATTGTTTTCTTAATTTTGCTGCTCTTAACTTTGTTCTGTCCACTTTCTGCCATGACTAAGCAAATTTCCCACTTGTGGGACTAATAAAGGTTTATCTTATCTTATCTTATCTTATCTTATCCACCCCCTCAAGGCTCCTTAAGGTCTAAGTGAGTTCCCTAAATGTATTTTAGATGCACTATGCTCACTTTCCCAGATTGTGTGGACACAATGCAACAGAACTTCAGTGGAGTTTCATACAAATCTGTTCTCCAGCTGAAGGTACTGAAGGGTGCTCTTGAAGGTGCTTCCACCATGAAAGTGTTTGTAATCTGCCATGAGTTTTTTTTTTTGACAATATACTATTCCAATTACCTGTAATAATCTGTGTTATTTTACATACAATAATATTTGAAGATTTATTTTTAGATTTTTAACATTGTTATTAAGTCTATCTATCTATACAATTAATATTAATTAGTATAATACAATTCTGTCCACTTTACTGCTGTAACAATGTAAATTTCCCACCTGTGGGACTGATGAAGGGTCATCTTATCTCATCTAATCTTATTTTATCTTGTCTTATCTTTTAGTGTCCAAAAATGATCAAATTGTACAGAGTGGAAATGGCAGAGCTGGTCAGTCCAGGCCAGGATTCTGGTGAATATGTTGGAGGGTCACACTGACAGTGATAAGTTGTTTTGTTCCTCAGTTCCTCCCAACACACTGGACAGTGTTTCCTGCCTTCCTGTGCGTGACTGAGACACATTCAGGGATTCAGGAGCGTGAGGCTTTTAGGAGATGGAGTGTCTTACGTGTGGAGATAAGGATGAGCAAGAGAGAATGATCTACACACACACACACACACACACACACACGCACACACACACGCACACACACACACACACACACACACAGTGGACATGTGGGGCTGTTTGATAAATGCCAGTCAGTGCGGTATCCTCAGTCGAGAATGTTTGGAATTCCTGAACTTGAATGGCTTTTCTAGAAGCGCCAGAAGAGCCAGACCACCAAAATCAACACGGTCTGAGTCTCAGCGCAGGACCACTGGAGAAGTCGGTTTCACTGGCAAAAACAAAGTCCTTGATGCACCGAAGGGACTGTTGTCAGAAAAAGTCTGTGAATCTTTAGGAATGATCTGCATTTCTGGATAAATGAGTCCTAAACTGTGAAAATCTGACTTTCCTTGGCCTTATTTTTCATTTTTACATGAAATTTCTACTTCAGAGACAGCAATTAATGAACACAAAAGTGGTGGACGGACAGACAGACAGACGGACAGACCGACTTTATGTAAACCAGGAAATCATGGTTTTGTGTAAGTCTGTCTGTTTTCTCCTCATGGAAGCCCAGTATTACTTTGTAGTTCTCATAAAATACCTTAAATTCCTGGTACATCTCAGTTTATACTTCATTAAATCCAAACAACGGCTGGAGGAACCGAGGAGGAATCTGGAACCAAACCTGTGTTCTCCTCACCAGCTCATACAGTATCAACTACTGTTACACACAGAACTAATCCTGGTTCTTACTGCTTTCTTGTTTGTTTGCAATTTAGACAGGAGCTTAAGACTGTTTGCATTTTAGACAGTTTAGACAGGAGCTTAAGACTTTTACACAGTACTGAAAATATGTAATAACTGCATAATTACTAATTACTAATCGCGATTAATCGCATGATTTAAGAGCCATGATCCAGAGCCACGATCAGAACATTATAACAGGCCCCTTCAGAGCAACAGCAAGTTCACATTTATAAATCTGTTCTCTTTTTTTCTTTACAGGTTTCAGCAGAAACAGTTTTCTTTTATCTGGGAGCAGTAGAAACAGTCTGTGTTCAGTAGAGAGTCCCTGTTAGAGTGAGGGGAAGTGGTCCAGCACAAAAAAAAGCAACAAACTTTCAAAATAAAAGTAATTAAAAAACGGTGTTAATGCGCGATAAAATTTTTGTCATCGTTAAGTAAATAATGCATTCATGCGATAACACGTTAACTTGCCCAGCCCTAATAATTACATTAAAATAATTACACAATATGAATAGTAACAGTAACTGTAGCTTTCTAAGGGTTAATCTTAAAAAGTACATGCAGTGCAGAACCTCTGCTGACAGCATAATGTAACCCTATGCTGAAGTCCTTACAGTGAGTGTTGATTTTGGTGGCGCTGCAAGTCAGTGAGGCTGTGTTGCAATCACCCAGAAATGTCCATAAAATTGTTTTGAGGAGGCCCTGAGGGAGACCTTCGCTGAATTTAGGCATAAGAACCTCGTTTAAAACCAGAAGTATGACTACGGCGCACCAAAACTGTGACGATAATTGTTACCAGAAAACGTGTGGACTGTCAGAACGTTATCAATCAGTCGTTCTCTGATGGCCAGGTTCTCCGGACCCGGCGTACGATTACGAAACTGTGGTTTTGGAGGAGCGGCGAACTCAGACCCCAGTGCTCCATATGACTGAGCGGTCAATTAAATCAGCCTTAAGTGTACGTTTAGTCAGCCAAGAGCAACAGCGGGCCGCTGCCGTGGACCTGCGCTTACGATGGCGATAATATGATTTCACTCCGGCTGCTGGTCAAATAACGGCTCTGTTTATTTTCCCAATATCTGATTAGCCTGGTTAACAGCATCACAGCAGGAGGTCTAACATGTAGACAACATAAAAGACGTTTTGCTCTCTAAAAGTACAGGGGACATTTTTATATGCCACCTGTGAGGAGAACAAAAGGAAAAAAATGAACTTTGGTTCAATAATCCCACAGGTTCCTCAGCACTCTGTGTTATTCTGTACATAATGAAGCTGGACTCTTATTATTAAGTACAGTGTTCATGTGCATAAGTTGGGCACTTCTTATAATAAACATCATTGAAGACCCATCAAACATTTTTCCACACACTGAGATTTTCTACATTTGCATGTTACTCACTTAATATTTGCTAAATATACACTCAATGTTCTTTACTAACAAATTAATTTACAGTATTTTCACCATTTGAGGACCTTTATTATCCAGAAAATATCATATTTTTTATTAGCTACTGACCTACAAAAAGCCACCTAATATAATGATAATGTGGATCACCAGACGAGTGTTAGATATTTAAGGAGCTATTAAGTGCTGAAACAGTAACGAGTGCATTTAAAGTTAAAAGACAGTCTAGAATTTGACTCTGCAGCACTAACAACCAGTTAATAGGAGTCAGACCTGCACTGTTACAGATTCTCTCATCTTAGAAAGGAAACTATTTTTTTCACAACTATTTTCATCAATAGTTGTGAAAAATTGTTTGACTGGTTGTGTTTTATTTCTAAAAATAGTGATAATCAAGGCCTGTTTTTACAACTTGGGGCTGAACTTAGTGTGTGAAGTGAAAGAAGTGCAAGTGACCATTCTGTCCACAGCACGAAACTCTTCCTCTGTATTTAACCCATTCGCCAAGTGAAGCTGCGGGCAGCCAGGAACACGGCACCCGGGGAGCAGTGAGGTGGTCCTTTATCTCAGTAGTGTATAACAGTCTTGGGAATCGAACCCACAACTTCCTGATTGCAGGGCAAATGCCCTAACCACTCGGCCACCAGCTGCGGTAGGGGTGGGACAGGACAATGGAGCTGGTTTTAATGATATTAATATCAGTAGGTTTTATACACTGTATATTATCTCATGTGTTAGATTTCCAATAATGTTTACCATATTGCATGCTTACAACATGTTTACAGCCTCAACAGCAAACAACAGCAGTGCTGGTGATAATTACACTCAGGCCCAAAAAAGATGAAAGCCAATTGCTTAAATCTGCTGTTAGAGGAGTTACGTCCCTCTGGCCACAGCAGAACTCTTTCACCAAAATTAACCAACATGTTTTACAACCTCTTGAAAAGTTACTGCTTCGGAGATAGAAGAGTTCCTCTATTGCTGGACGCATAATACAAAAGCATGTGAGCTCATTCAGGGCAGAATTAATGATTTATTTTACAAGAGTAACAATGAAGCTCAGCCGATATCGGACTTCTATCCATGTTAAAGTCTTCTGACGTGAACTAAATTAAAATAAAAGCCATGAGAAATTGTGTGGATAATGGAAAGTGACAGAAACTGAAACTCTTTTGCATTTTTGAATAGGTGAAACTGAATTGAAAACTGTCAATGTTCATATCATCCCATCACTGCTGTAAAATAAAAATTAAAATTACTGAGACACTGTGTTGATATAACACATTTTTTTTCATGTCTGGGAGAAACTGCAATTGATATTTTGGTGTTATGAGGAAATACTTAACGAGTATCATATAATTAATAATATAAATATATGAATATAAAGTTATGTATACAGTATACTTTAACAAAGCCATTGATTTTCATATCGTCCCATCACTGCTGTGTAATTCAAGACACAAGTCACACACACACACACACACACACACACACTATTAGGATCATGGCCATGAAGTGCCGGTTCCTTCACACCGTCTAACGCAGGAATAAATCCCTCCCATCTTCCCTGTGGTTTCGATCACTGCCAAGTTAAAATGACTGCAGATATTCATCTCCCACAGCTGAGTCCAGCACCTGTCCCGGGTTCACCCAGTCCACATCCTTTAATCTCGCCTGCACAATCTGGAACTCTGTGGTCCAGTCTGTGACTGATCCGCCTCTCGTCTGGGGAGGTGATGATCCCTCCTTCATCCCCAGCGCTGGTCCGTATCAGACCAGTTTGGCGCTTTAAGTCTGTCGCACTCATGCGCATGCCAGTGGACAGCGTCTGAGCTTGCCCAGGCTTGAGACAGAGTGTGCAGAAAAGAAACCGGAGTAGAAACAATTGAGGTGCTAAATTTAGGCTGAGGATCAAGTGAGTGAAGCAATGAATGAAACCTCTCTTAATCCACACAGGCAACTTCATCCAGCCCAAAGCGACGAGGGGGAAACGGGGTTGTGGTGACCTTGGGAAAGAAAAGAACTACTTTGACCAGACCAATCAGGAAGTCACCAATAAATTCACATAATAAATTGTACTTGTTCATGATATAGAAATTCATTTCTGTGAAGAAAAGCCGTGCCTCACAGCTCCACTCCTGGCCTCAAGATTGGGCCTAGTGTTTGTGATTTTTCCAGGAAGTTTGTTAGTGTTGTTATTAATGGGCGTGTCTTAGTCTCCAGACTATTTTTGCTAAACATTAACAGACACGATAAATGTAAATGTATTTTATCCCATCAAATTTGTGCATCAGCAGGATCGTGCTGGTGTGGGTTTCCTCTCTCTCAGTGACTGAGTGTTAAAAGCCCTCACCTTATGGAGAATCTGCTAATCACAGCTTTAGAATGATCTTTATACTGAGGTTGTGAGGATGTGAGGTTGAGAAGTGAGTACAGACTAGGCCTAAACTACCCAGTCAAAAAGTGGCAAAAAACACTTCTCTCTTTCCTTCTCTCTTTCCCCTCTTTGTATTAATGTGATATCAGCCAAGATTTGTATTGACAATATTCTCATTCCATCCATATGTGGAATTTACACACTACAGGAGTTCTTCATCCTGCACATGGACAGCAAAGCCAAACGTTGTTATGGCCGATTGCATGAGTGTATTATAGCTAGAAATGAAGAAGCTGGAGGCTGCCCATGCTCTAGAATGCCACCTTGTTTTTCCCAGATTTTCATGGCATGCGTGAAGGTGCAATTTCCCAGTAAAAGACCGTTTAAACTCTGAATGTGTGGACGACACAAAGTCCAAACATTTCCATTTAAAGTATTGGGAAAAGGTCTCAGGCTTTGGGTGTGAAAAGAGCTTAACATGGCTAAACCTCTGAGGCGGAGGATCGCTGTGACCGCGGATGTTTCATGCTAGCTTAAAGAGCACAGCGCTGTAATGTTCTGCAGGGTCCATTAGCATGAAAAGCGCGAGTGTGCTACACATGGAAACCACTTGTGTACCCCCTTATGAAAATAGTGCATTTTTAATGAAAGCCAGGGACGCTGAGGCCGAGCTGAAAGCTGTGTCTACTGATGTTTCTCTCCTGCTTTCCCTGCTAAGTCAAATCAATTAGCCGTGTGGCCTGATGATTTAGAGATGAACAAAGAGGTCTCAAATCAGGTTCCAGGAATCAGATTCTGGCGAATTCTGTGTTCTTATCATCCCTTTATGAAGACTGCATGTTGTAGCCGTGGGGGGTGTTTTGCTTAGGGTCCATAGTGTTCCATAGTGAGTGCATTCCAAATGTTAGCAATTGAAACTGAAAGCTTTGACCTGGAGTATTTTTAAGTAGCTGAATGGCCCAAGATTTGTCCAACCAAAGATCTGCAGCAGACAGAAGAAAAGGACAAAACGAAGATCCAGCTAATGGGACGCAGAACCGTTCAGAAGATGCATTAAAGCCAGTCTTGATGAACCGTCCTTCCTCGCAAAACTCCGAGATGAAAGCTGCTGCAGAGATTTACTAAGACATACGAAAGCGAGCATTGCGAGACGGTATCAAGACGCTCGAAGTGTCTGATCTTGGCTTATCCTTGATCATCATAATGAAAGTGAATGTCATGCCAAATCCGAGGTCAAATGTCTAAAACATATCACTTTGCTGTTTTTCAAGTCTGCCACTGCTCACGAGGCCAGGCTGGGCCAGCTGCGGGGGGGGGGGGGGGGGGGTGCTCGTGTTGAGCTGACCGCTGACGGACAGTCAACAGTTAGCCAAGACCGCTAGGAAAAACAGAGGTAATGAGGTCACCCGATAGGGCCGGTTCCAGAGCAGAGGCGGCCTGCTGACGGACGTCCCGTCCTTGAGGAGCACTCAGGTCTAAAGCCAGGAGGAGATGGAGAAAAGACCTAACAAATCCAGCTAGCACGTGAAGGTATGAGGTTAGATCCAGCTAGCACGTGAAGGTATGGGTTCCATTTATTGAATCGTTCAGGCAGTTCCGGAGGTTTGTGGGCCTTGTTTTCTCTTTATTTTAGCTAAACTTCCTGAAAGTTTTGGGTCCAGCACTCACAGAACATGATCCGGCCTCCTTGGACTTTCAATGACATGCTGCAGTGCCAGGACTAGATTAGCATCAGGGTGCAGGAGGCAGCAGGACAGGCAGTTCCACCACACATGCACTTTATACGGCCGTTTACAGATACGGCACATAACTTCCTCTGTATGACGGCAGCGTATTTATTTTAAAGGAGTGATGTACTGTACTACACTAAAGCAAAACGACCGACTCCACATGGCAGCTTCGTAAACAAAAAAGGACTTTATATTAATCATGCAGTTCATGGACAAGGACATAAATCATGACTTAGTTAACGTAAAACTGCAAATGTCTCCAAAGAGGAGGCATAAAAATATAGCGAATATTACAAATTACTCTTCAGAAGTGTGAATTTCAAACTGAAGTGAGTATCTAGCAGGAGTGGAAAAAAATACTCCTGTAATTGTATAATTAAAAATATATATATATTATTATTAGTGGTAGTAGTAGTAGTAGAGTTACTGCTTGTGCATTTATTAAGACAACATACTTTTAACTTCCAGCATTTTCATTTACACCTAACAAATTTCAGGCACATTTCTGAGAATTTGAAATGAATTTCATTCATTTTGCATTGTATGCTATTTTATGTTATCCAACCAAATTTGTACCAGTGCAAAATAAAACTCATTTAATTTTCCACCCCAGAATCCAGAATAAATATGATGCAGCCAAAAAGAATGTTCTAAATCTACCATCTGCATTTTCATAAAGCCTCTATTGCTTTCGCTTTGTTTTCCATCCGACAGGCCACAGTACAGCTGGATTCAAACGCAGAGACTCAAATAAAAATCAGTTTATTTCTTGTAAGAAATCTTCTTTTAGGGACTTTTAGAGATTATTGTGACTGCATGGGCATTTTTGTAAGTCACTAGTCAACGCCACCATAGATTATGGATAGCTTGTGTCAATGTACAGAAACCCAGAGCCTTTACAGCAACACACACACACCCCAAAACACTCCTAGACAACTATGGCATGAGCAACAGTGCTGAGTTTAGACCAACGAGCCATTTGATTACCAGCGTCCTCCCGGGCTGCGCATGCCATGCAGCTGAATTCGGTTATATTTAATGACAAGTGCCGTCAGAGCATCAGGTCCAAACCCGCTCCTCAG
Organism: Hydrocynus forskahlii; assembly: GCA_037974365.1. Taxonomy (NCBI): domain Eukaryota; kingdom Metazoa; phylum Chordata; class Actinopteri; order Characiformes; family Alestidae; genus Hydrocynus; species Hydrocynus forskahlii. Next base: position 12,107 of record JBBPCX010093619.1, on the reverse strand, counting down.
CAAAACGTCCTCTCAGCCACTGAGGAGAATGTGTTATTGACAAATATGCTACAGAAAAATTCAGTTATGCAGTTTTTAAAAATAGTATTTAGTGTCCAAATATATGCATTATACAGCAATATGATGCACTTAAAACTGGAGTATTTTTTAAGGGAAGCTTTATTTAGACTTTGTTTTACATTGATATTGTCTCTGTGTCTCTGTATGTCTGTGCAGTTGTGACATAAGCAATTTCCTTCGGGATCAGTCAAATTTTCTGATTCTGATTGTTTTTACCCAGGTCAGTTAAATGAACGAGAGTAAAGGCCAGACATTAAAATCCCAATAAACTGAGTAAAAATACAGATCTCTTAAACTGATGATGATTTTAATCAAATCTTGTGGAGTAGAGAATGCAGTTTATCGAATAATCTGATCTCTGCCTTCATTTGAAAAAGTGTTTGCCATTTGATTGTTCTTCATTTGTCAAGTAAAATTCCTCTTTTTAATGCCCTGAAACACAGTTAGAGTGAACTGAAGCCAGACATGTTTAAGACTATATTTATGAGGAACTTCCAGCTTTGCGCTGTAACATGTACGACCTGCCAGGCTCGTTCACATTCACTGCTCATCTCTCAGCAGTTCAGTCCCCATAAGCTCTCGGTGCCATCAAGACTCCATCAGGTGTGACACGTTCTCCCCTGACCAGAGCGATTTAAGAGAAGATCTAAATTCCTGGAGCCCCCGTGAAATAAATGGCGACACAGAGGCGGACGGATAGAATCCACAAAGGGGAAAACCTAGTAACCTAGTTTTAGAGAGAGAGAGAGAAACAGAGAAAGAGAGAGAGAGAGAGAGAGAGAGACAGAGAGAAAGAGAGAGAGAGAACGAGTAAACAGAGACACAGCAGCTCTGATATCTTCAGCACATGTGTGTGGACGAACCTCCAGTGTAAAACCTGAAATATCTTATTATCAGTGATGCAAACTGCAGAGCTCCCAGAACACAGCCAGCGAATGGGAGCCGCTTTAACACGAGTCTGGGGACGGAACCTGGACGCACCGCCGGCCACTGCCGAGCCCACGAAGCGATCGGGGAAAGGATTTTTGAAAAACACAGATTTCCAGTTCCTGCCTTGGAGTTCCTTCTGCATGGCACCGTTTAGCAAAGTATCAGGGCCTTAACTCTTAAACGTCAAGAGATTATTTTGTCATTATCATCGTTTATTATAATTTTGTGGGTTCAAATCCCAACTCTGCTAGTGTCACCACTGAGGTACCCTTGAGCAAGATACCGTCCCCACACTCTGCTCCCCAGGCGGCCCTTGTTGGTGGAAGCCCCCTGCTTCACTTGGTGAATGGGTCAAATGTAGAGAAAGAATTTTGCACTGTGTGCTGTGGTGTGTTTACGTGTGACTATAAGGGGCCACTTTACTTTACTTTGTATTGTTAGTTAAGGGTCAAAATGGCTCTCTTGACCCGTTCGTTTTGTTTGTATTTTCAAAAATAAGCAATACCCTTCCCACCACCTTCCTAACTTCCCTGATTTGCCAATTCAGTTCATTCTATTCTGTAAAAATACACTGGTTACAATGTACTGTAATGTAATAGACTATACAGTACTACACAATTGCTTTACATAAGGCATTTAACCGCTTTTATGTTTTTAATCAAACAAAAGCTTAAAAACTGTTCGGTTAGATGAACAAAAGCAACATTTTACATTAATTCAAACAAATGTATTGAATTTCGGTTCAGCTAGTTCATCTGACTCATTTCACAGGCATGGAAGGACCTGCTAATGACTGAACTTGTCTTGACGTCCTTAATTAATGGGCCTAACATCTTCAGTCCACTTCCACTGGTGTCTGTAATGTGGGATGTCATCTCTAAACCTATTATCTGACCAGAGTGGGTGTGCTAAGCTCATATGGTGACTGCCAGCGGTGTCCTCATCCACATTGCTTCTGAAATCTCTCACCAGACGCAAGTCATTTTTCCTAATTGTCCTATACCACAAAATAGGCCATTCTCGTAATTACCAACTCCCTTCTGGACATGTAGGCACCACTTCCTCAAAATATCTGCTTTTGTCCTGTGCAAAAGATCCGAGAGCAGCCACGATTCCAGCAAAAAACATTGTCAAAACGCTCCCACGCACCATAAATCTGCAAAACCATCTGAAAAGAAATTCGCTATGAATCTTCATTTGGTTATGAGCCTTTATGAATCATATTAGATCAATGAGATGGAGAAGAAAGACTAACAGACTGCAGTCACCTTCATGATCCATAATCCGTCACACAGGGCTACTGTGGAGCATTCTGAATTCACGACTGGTGAATGACTATGAGGAAGGTCATTAGGGTTATTATTATGTTTCAGGACCATTAATTTCACCTCATCTGGGTGAAAGCTGTTCTAAAAAAGTGTTCTACCAAAGTTTTCACCAAAAGGCAACACACAAAGAGACACACCAGACCAATGTGCACGCCATGCTGTTTGAAGTGGCCATATCCCACATTATTGTTTGAACCCTTGTAATCCGTTTATGACATTTATGTGGTTTCGTGTAACAAAACATCATAATTCATTTTTACATGGCCACTTTCCAGCTTCTCTTTATCCGTAACTAGGGACCGTGGCCATCTATCCAATGTCCACTTGGTGAGTTACATCAATAAAAAAGGTTTAGCTAAAAAAGAACTGCGGTCGTGGAACTATACAGGCTGTGTTTTGTTACTGTGTCTCTGAGAGATGCATGTAAATGATTTCTGTGCTGATTTGCTGCATTATACTCAGGCTGAAACACTACTTATACATTGGGGTAAATAATTATTTGATCCCCTGCTGAATTTGTTCAAGTTACAAGAACCATCAGCAAGAAGCTTGGTGAGAAGGTGACAACTGTTGGTGCGATTATTCGGAAATGGAGGAGATATAAAATGACCATCAACTGCCCTCAGTCTGGAGATCCAAGCACTTTGGCATTAACTGAAGAACACCATCCCACAGCGGTCCCAACTGCCTTCAGATCATTATCAAGCTCCTCCCATGTAGTTCTGGGTTCTCATCTTTCTCATGATCCTCCTCACCCCATGAGGCAAGACACTGCATGGAGCTCCAGACTGAGGGTAGTTGATGGTCATGTTATATTTGTTCCATTTCCGAATAATAAAGTTGTCACCTTCTCACAGAGCTTCATGCTGATGGTCTTGTAACACATTCCAGCCTCGTGCAGGTCTACAGTCTCGTCCCTGATGTCCTTCAACAGCTCTTTGGTCTTGCCCATGGTGGTGGAGAGGTTGGAATGAAAGAAACTGATCCTGTGGACAGGTGTGCTTTATACACATAAGGAGTTCAGATCAGGAGTTTCTGTAATTGATAGACTGATTGTAATCTGTGTGCAACATGGACACACAGCCAGTCTGTGGGAGCCAGAAGTCTGGCTGGGTTGCAGGGGATCAAATACTTATTTCACTCAATGACATGCAAATCAATTTATAACTTTTATGTAACATGTTTTTGTCTTGATTTTTGGTTGATATTCTGTCTCTCTCTATAAAAATGAAACTACCTCATGAATTAGAGACTGTTCATTTTTTTGTAAGTCAGCAAACTTACAAATTCAGCAGATCAAATCATTATTTCCCCCACAAGTAGCTACTGACTGAATGGATAGGTGTGTACCGTAACTGCATGTATGTAAATACCTACAAATTAAAGTAGGCTGTTTATGCAGCGTAATTTTTATATACAGACCATATGGTCTGACATGAATTATATATGCAAGTTACTTAACTGCAAGTTTCAGTATTTACAGCCAGTTTTGAGTGAGTTTTTTTCTGTATAGTTTTTATTGGATTTATTCAGACTTTGTATTTTATATAGTTCTTGTCACTGTGTGTCTGTGCAGCCATAACATAAGCAATTTCCTTCAGGATTAATAAATGACACTGATTCTGATATTTTGACAATGTTTACATGTTATATAAAACTCCTTTATTTCAGAAAACCTTGGAAAATGTGGTTTTCCATGGTATGGGCCCTTTTCAGACATCTTGGGTGATCCATACTGAGGCCTAATCTGATCTGGCATGGTTTGAGATACTGGAACCAATGAAATGAAATGTCTTCATGGAAGGAATAAAAGCAGCCACTCATGTTAAAAATATAGGGCTTCATGATACCTGCATAACACTGACCCTCATAAACTACACAGGGTTACTCCAACAAGCCTCAGTGGTCATAAAGGCCACCTTCGTCAATGTTGATGTTATTTATGAAAAGGTTTCTGAACATGTAGTCTTACAAATACTGGTCTTCAGGGAAGTGGTTCAGAAAACATACCTCTTGACAACAGAGTGTAACAGAGCTGACATGACTTAACCAAAAAAGGAGGAGACTGAAGAGTAGAGCGATTTTAACTCTAATCGTTCACAGAAACACGAACGGCTCAAAAGATATCAGGAATGTGGAGGAAACTGTGGAATGAAAAACAGCGTCTGAAAGGGTCCCCTCTGTGTTTATGTTGAAATGTCTGCAAGATTCTATCAGACCCCATGCCACCACAGGCGCTATTTCTTTACTGGGTTTCCGCACTGCATAGCAGTGGATTTTGGATTCGCTAATGGATTTCGCATATTCAGCTGTTTTGCTAAAATCACCATAGACCTCCAGTCCTCCAGGGCAGATGGGGATCTACCTGCTCAAACACACCTGGATCAGCTCACCTGTAAACTGCCAGGTGGGTGTGTTTGAGGAGGGGACCTACAAAACCGCTGGACACCAGCTGTCCAGGACTGGGGGATCACTGCCACAGACAGTGTGTCTATAGTCGCACAACACCATTCCAGCCTCCAACCAGGTTTTGAAGCAGGTGGAGCTTATTTCAAGTTAGCCATTGTCTTGCAGCCAATCAAATCACCATGAGGTGCATGAGGTCATTTTAAGATAAGATAAGAAAGAATTTATTTTATTCATGAGGGCAATTCTTTTGTGTTGAACATGCTCAGTGCATCAAGAGGAATAAAGATAAGACAATGAAGTGTTTAAAAAAAGACAATAACAGTAGTAATGGTGCAAATGGAATAACAAAATAACTACAACAGTCACAATAACAGATATAATATAATAACAGATTAGGAGTGCAAGTCATTATGGAAAGTGACTTAGTGTTTGTGCCATAAAAATACGATGAATGCAATAAAACGAGGGGGGATGAGACTAACGTTTAAAAACATTCAAGCGTTTTGCCTCCAACCAAATGGGATGCATGGAAAAGAAACTCATCTATATACAGTACCTTTATACGTAGAAGATGCTCAGAATAGCTGGCGGGCTGCAGTAGAGCCTGTGTGAAGGTGGCAAGCCATTCAAAGCAAGCGAAGCACACATCCATAAAGCGTTAACCGTTTTCTCGCTTTCCCTCGTTAAATTTTATGGCAATTTTCCATGTCACCTGTGACTCGCAATAAGGAAACCTAACACAATCTAATCACTTCCATGCTGTACGCCGAGCTTGACATTCCTGAAGGCACCTTAGCAAAGTCCTACTGGAATTCTGTGACCTACAGTTTTTGGAGGAATCCTGAATGAAGGCCAAGCAGATCCACATGGATTAAAGCTGAAAGATCACAGACACAAGACTTTCATTTTAATGCAATTACCAATCAGTGCCACCACATCAGTTCAACTTGTTAGGATGAAGTAAGTTGATCTACATTCATTAATAATAATGGAGGAAAGACCCATTCTAAATCTACTCTTGATTTTTAGATTGTTGATATTTAACCCTTACTGACAGTTTACAATATGGCTGAAAAGTAATAACATACTAATGAAATACATAGATACACAATGAATGTGTGCATCGCTGATTTTCTCAACTTGACTTGATATCAGGTAGTTTCCCTCTTTAAACACCTGATATCACCCTGGTTAGTGTTGTCACCTCACAGTGAGAAGGTCCAGGGTTCAGTTCTGTGGGGCCACTAGGTTTCTTTCTGTAGAAACTAATGATCATTGACACTAAAAGAGAAAACCAAGCAAACCTTACAAACAAGGCAAAGAGGGAAAACTCAGCTGTGACCTTTTCACCAACACACCCCTCTCACCATCCATGGTTTCAGGTCAGGGGCACATTCATCCACTCCTCACTTACTGCAAACGCTATGAAAAGATTGCGTGAATGAGTGAGAGCGTGGACCAGAAAGAGAGACGATGCATGAGAGTGTGTGTGACATCTACTACACTGAATGTATTTACTGTCAAAAACACAAGTCTGACTGTTGACAAAACCTGAACATGAAACACCAGCCCGAAACTTGATAATATGTTGGGTCCCATTAAACCTTTGCAATAAACCTACACTTCTGACACAAATAATACCCACATTAGAAGTTTTTTCTTCTGTTTATTGGTGAGGTGGACCTGCAGTATAGGTTTGGTGCCAGACGGGAGGTTTGCTCCCTGTGACGGGAGGGTATCTCTGTAAGTCCAGCCATCCACACCAGGGCCTGCAGCCCCTGCCCCGCCTGCCCCTGGGCTGTTTATTTTCCAAAGGGAAGAATGCACACAGCCTCTGGTGCAGTGAAACTGTGTGGTTTTATAAAGCTAACTTTAATAAGATGTTCGATGAGAGACAAGGCGGTGCTGAACAGAAGTGGCCTGGGTGGGGGACGTTGTGTGAGAGTGTGTGTGTGTGTGTGTGTGTGTGTGTGCCACCCAGTGGGCCAGAGAACCAACACCCTCTGAACACACCCAGAAAGGAGTATGGGGCAGTTTGTCTTTGGACACATTTTAATTCAAGTAACGCAAATTGAATGTACACTATATGGACAAAAGTATTGGGACACACCTGTTTTTTCAGGGTTTGTGCCCCTTACTTCCAGTTAAGCAAAATCTTAATTCTTCAGTGGACCAAGACATTTTGGACAACACTATGCTTCCAACTTTAAGGACACAGTTCGGGGAAGAACCTTTTCTATTCCAGCATGACTGTGTCCCAGTGCACAAAGTGAGCTCCATAAAGACGTGGCTGGAGGAGTTCAGTGTGGAAGAACTTGACTGGTCCACACAGAGTCCTGACCTCAACCCCATTCAGCACCTTTGGGATGAACTGGAACAGAGATTTTGGTCCAGACCTTCTCGTCAAACATCAGTGTCTGACCTCATAAATGCTCTACAGAATGAATGGACACAAATTCTCACAGAAACTCCAAAATCTTGTTTCCAGGACAGGGCTCTAGCCTGCACAGGCTAGTCAAGTTCTTCCACACCGAACTCATCCAACCATACCTTCCAAGAAGAGCGGAAGCTGTTATAACTTCATATTCAAATCTATGGATTTGAATTAAATGTCATTAAAGTCCCTGTTGACGTAATAGTCAGGTATCTCAATACTTTTGTCCATATAGTGTAGCACTTTTTGGTAACAATGTATTTCAATCCTGCTACATAACAATAACATAACCATGCCATAAACATGTTGTGGAGAAGGTCAAGACAAATAACATCTAATTATATAACAGTGTCATGTAACCATTACCAGGATTTGCCAAGACAGATAGTATCCTGTTTATTGCTGTGACAGTTTATATCACATGCTAATCTAAAGTTACGATATAATGACACCAAAAATTATAGTGTCTGTCATCACAGTTACTATTAATGGTAATCTGACACTTAAACTAACGTGACACTTATATTGAAGGACATCCTGACGGCATCTGTCATGACATGTTTATGTCAGTGTTATATAGCAGAGTTCAAGTAAAGCACTTCTGTCTTTCCAATTTAATTTTATTCTCTTTTGTCACATACTTTGTCAGAACTAGTCGATATATAGGCTGCTAATACGATTTCACTGAGCTGCTCAACACGCTTGGAGGAGAACACCAAGTGCCAGTTCTGCTACATCAGCTAACAGGCTCCAGCATCGTCTGAGTGACCGGGGGAGAGGGAGGACTGTCCCTCCTAGCCATAAATGGCTTTGGCACCATCAGAGATTGAATTTGCAGTTTCCTAACACTTATAGGGGTGTATAACTCTGACCCTGGAGGGCCAAAGCCAAGCCAAGTGCATTCCAGTGTACAAGCTCACTTTAAACTTTGTATACCTCTCATACTACACCCTGGGCTTTCAATAGCCCCTGCACTTTACCTTCTGTTTACTGTTTACTGCCTCTACAGGCACTCTTATGTTCTGTTACTATCTACACTAAATGTGGTTCAGTGCTCGTAACTGCACTATCATACTTACGGTGCAACACCAGTCATTCTGGAAGGTTTACATCCCGTTCATGCTATACTGTTACACCGCTGTATTGTCTAAGTACTGTATTGTTTCAATTTAAATCCCAATCTCTACTGTGTCATTGCTTTATTGTCTATTTATTAAATTGTGTCATTCCTTCCACTTTGTTTAATGCTGCTAACTGCCTCCTGTGCAATAATCACACGTACAGTGGAACACTAGTCATTCTGAAGACTATACTACATGCTGTTAGACTATACTACTGCACATTGTTGTGGTGTATACTTATTGTATTGTCTGTATTGTTTCTGTTGAAACTTGCACTCTGCTGAATGCTGATATATGTTGAACTGTTGTCTGTGGAGAAACGTCTCCTCACACTATGCACATGTTCACAGCTGCCAGTGACAAAGTAACCTTTAACCAAAGTATAAAACAGTTTGGTCATCCTTCTTCTGTGAGTTCCCTCTGTTTGAGCAGGGACTGGAAATCAAAACTGTATTGGACATCCATCTGGGTACAGTACCATGCAAAAGTCTTAGACACCTAATAAAAATTTAAAACCCATTTAGTTGGGCAGTATATGCTTTAAAAAGCTAAGAACATACACAAATGATACTAATACAGTGCATAGTGATTTTATGTATCTCTATGTGTTTGCTTAATAATTCCCAGACCTTGTGGTCCTAGTTTTGTGCTCCTTCCTCCGACACACATCCATACAACAGTCTGTGCAACAACCTGATGCTACTTTGTTATGCAATTTCTTATTTGGGTTTAAATCATTTTCACTATGTGCATTATTATCTTATTATTTTATGCAATAGTCGACCATGTGCAATATCATGCAGTTTTCTTATTGGGTGCTAAATATGTGCAATATCTTATTATTATTACTATTATTATGTCTGATACATTCATTACATTACATTCACTTATTTTATCCAAAGAAACACTCACATTTCAGGACAGTGTGAGAACCAGAGGAGAGTTCTAAGTGCTACAATCTTGATAGACTTACTATGTGAAATATCACTACTTTTATCAATATTATTGATCTACTACTAATCTCTATTACAGCAATAACAGTCTAACCACTATTAGTGTTACTAGTTATTCATCCAAGTGTGAGTGATTTATCTAAAGTATTTATGCCGAGCATTTGTGTATATAGCACAGTGTTTTTCATACTGAGTATTTTCTAAGACTTATTTAGACTATATATTTTATACTGTGTCTGTGTCTCTGTGCAGTCGCAACATCAGCAATTTCCTCCAAATCAGCCTCAGAGATGAGCATCCAGCAGAGCAGCATCCACGCCCATCAAAAACACGTCAGACTTGCAAGGAATGGTGAACTGAGTCAAACAGGATGAGACCGAAATGGAGTACGAGCAGTGTCGGGGAGCTAAAAGTCATTCCCAGTTCCTGGTGGCTCTCTTTCACCGTGCCATGAGGATCGGATCTTATTGCACAACTTCCTAGTGGGATATTACACGCACAACACATGCGGGATATTTTTAAGCCGGACCTTTTGGGGAGATGAAAGTAAACCCAGTGCTATGTTCATCAGAACCATCTGCCACGCCCAAAAAACTCTCCGATTACTCGCTGCCTCTGAAAAGTGGCTTCAGAGTGAGACCGTCCCACACCTTTCCTCCCTCACTCACAGCTCATTCACACCGTAATCAGCCGCCAGAGGGCAATTCATTTCCCTCATAAACAGGATTAGGGGTGGAATGCATGGAAGGGGATGGGAAATGTATGATATATTACATTTTCTCTAAAGGTCAATCAGAAATAATTCTAGTATTGAAACGTCTCGCATGTTTTTGAAGGGGCTTAAACAGAAGTATAATAAATTACCCAACTCCTTTCTCATATATTATATATATGAAAATATTATATTGAACTCCACTTACATATTCTCCAATTCCACTTACATATTATACTGAGGTCCACTTACAACGTACCAAAAATGGTCCTAATTCATTTTTACATGATCATTTTAAAACTTCTTCAGCAGGCTGCCGTTAAGACTGATATATTTAAATGAGCTCTTTTCTGATTGGCCGTGTAGTATTGTAACTAATTCAAAAACTGGTCTGAGCAAAACTCTTTAAAGTTTCAGTATGAACAGGTTGCTAAACTGCTTTAGGCTAAATAAGCAGGTATTTGCAAAGGACATTCCAAACAGTAAATTCACAGGAAGCTGTTCTGCACAGATGTTCACATAGAGGGAGTGAACAGCTCATGCTGAAACAAAGCTTACAAAGTAAATCAAGCTCTTTTATTTTTTGAAAACAATAGTTTTCCATCATATGGATGTTTTAAGACTAACCTGTTGTCAGACAACAACGAGACTCCAGTCCAGAGATTAACTCTCACTCTAAACCCAGCTCGATTCCACCAACCCTGTTAACAAAGACCAATATGGACTCAATCGAGTTTTAATCACATGAATCACGCTGGTCTTCGTATTCATGTTTGTGAAGTATTATCAGTATTTTGGCCAGTTTTGTGCTGGATGTTTTCTAGTTTTTGATTCTCTTGCCTGTTTTTTTTTCTACTTTAATTCTTGTCTGCTCCTGTTCGACATGTTTATTAGTCGATTGCCTGACTCTGATCTTGTTTCACCTGGACTACAGGACTCTTGTCTATTGATTTGGATTTGTTTGTCTGCCGGACTGAATCCTGGTTTCGATACACTTCCTGTTTCTGTATTCTTCCTTTTAGTCATAAACCAGCTGCCAGTTTACCTCTGCATTTGGGTCCTTTCGGCCTCTGTCGTCACACCTATATAAATATTCCCCATCACAAGTAAACGGAGACACGATGGAATACAGAGCAAGTTATAAGGTTCTGAGAGCTGCTGGAAAAAATAACTTTCTAAAACACATTTGCTTCCCAACAAAGTAAAGTGGCCCCTTATAATCACACGCGAACTCACCACAGCACACAGTGTTAAATTTTTTCTCTGTATTTAACCCATTCACCAAGTGAAGCAGGGGCTGCCGCCAATGAGGGGCGCCCGGGAGCAGTGTGTGGGGTCGGTACCTTGCTCAACAGAACCTCAGTGATGACACTAGCCATTGGGATCCGAGCCCACAACCTTCTGATTGCAGGGGCAATGCCCTAACCACCAGACCACCAGCCCCCCAAAAAGGAACAGCACAACAGTTAAAACTTGAAGGCAAAAAAAAGATTATTTCTGTTTTGCAATTTGCGCTTCTCCATTAATAGTGTGACTTCTCAATGTTTTGGCTGCACTTATTTGATATGAAATAATCTTAATAAGCCCACATCTGTCAGAACAAGAAATGAATAAAAATAAACTAATGTACAATAAGAGTTTACCCATTTTGTTCTGAATGTCTCAGAAAACGTCAAAGTGCATCCAACAACAGTGATAGTAGTTCACATGCTGACTCATTTTCCACAAGCTAAAACAGGCCATTTCTGATCAGCGTGAACCTGCAGGCAGCCTAACTGGCAGCAGCTTTAAAGGGCACATTGTGTGTTTATGAAAGTGACACTGGCAAGACGTTTGGTTTGACAGGGCCTAATCATTTTTCCCACATTTTCCACTCTACGTTATGCATGCAGTACAAACACAGACTGAACAGCCAGTCATATGTTTGCGGTTGTGACATTTCAGAACAAGCTGGCTTTTGTAGATTAGCCACATCATACAGGCTGCTTGGGTTGGAGTGAGTGATACACCACATGGACAAAAGTATTGGGACACCCCCTTTTTTTAAGGGTTTGGGGTCTAGGCCACTTACTTCCAGTGAAGTAACTTTGTGGACCCAGTTTGTGGAAGAACCTTTTCTGTTCCAGCATGACTGTGTCCCAGTGCACAAAGCGAGCTCCA
>JBBPCX010093570.1:0-24504 GCA_037974365.1 Hydrocynus forskahlii | reverse complement strand
TAGGTGATGTTTTCAGTATTAATCTACAATGTAGCCAATAATAAAAACAAAGGAAATCGTTGAATGAGAAGGTGTGTATATATGTATATATCTATCTATCTATCTATCTATCTATCTATGTCTCTCTCTCTCTCTATCTGTACACACACATATATATATATATATACTTACATAGATACATATGGATTGGTATGGATTGATCAGACAGTTGTTTTACGAAGATTATCTCTGTTCCATGTGAAAACTGACTCTGCCCCCCATACAGCTGTAATGAACTTTCTACATAACAAAGGCCACAGCTACCAGCACTGAGTCTCATATGAGTTTCTATAGCTGTGAAACCTGCTGGTGTCATATCAGTGTTTCATGTGAGAATGTTCTAGCTTCTGGTCACTATTGACAAGTTGGTGGTGGCTGACCTATTCACGTGTCAAGTTTACACACATTTCTCCACCCTAAATTTAATCAGACACGTTTGTGTCTAAGGTGTCTGAGGTTTGCTTCCTCATTTTGACTCTGAAGCGACTAGGCTAATATAGTATTAGTATCCCCTGTTAGCTCAGCTGGTCCATGCTTATTAGCAGCGTTTCAAACAATGCCACAAACCACATAAGCAAGTCTGTAATTCAACACCAGCGTAATGGAGCTAGAGGGCAGGTGGAGTTTCCAGTGAGTGAAAACGCACGGGAGATGTTTCTGATAAAGTGGCCAGTGCGTGGAAGTAATAGGAAGGGGGTTCTAATTAAGTGGCTAGGGTGTGGCTTCTAATTAAGCAGTTAGTGTGTAGGCCTTAAACTGTCCTCATATAAAGGTTTAAGTGACATTTGAGTTGAAATAACAACTGCAGTTAACTGTCTTTTCCTGAATTCCAGTGATTGATAGGAACGATAGCCAGAAGGAAGCTCTGAAGCAGCAGCAGCCTGAGGCTACAGGTAAAATATTACAGGAACAGCACAGAGAAAGTCAATGCGCTCCTCACCTCAGATGGAAAGAGAATAGTAACACACTGGTGTTGAGGTGTGGAAGAAATTGTGGTATTTTAGACCTTTGGCATATTCATTATGCATTTTATTTCTGCTGATAAGCAACATTTAAGTTGGAAGCATAAAAATGGGTGCGATTTAAAAGGCCAAACTGTGATGGCTTAACCCCCGCGTGGTCTACTGGTTGAGGCATTATGCTACAAGAGGCAAGGTTGTGGGTTCAAATCCAGCTCTTGGGGCAGCTGGTGGCCTGGTGGTTAGGGAGTTTCCCCAGTGATCGAAAGGTCATGGGTTTGAATCCCAGGGCAGTCAGTAGCACCACTGAGGTACCCTTGAGCAAGGTCCCCACAAACTGCCCCCGGGCGCTGTGTTCCTGGCTGCAAGCTGCTTCACTTGGTAAATGGGTTAAACAGAGAAAGAATTTCACATTGTTCACACTGCTGTGCTGTGATGTGTTCATGAGGGACAAAAATGGTCACCTCAGATGACTGGGTCAGAGCATCTCCAAAACAGTGGTCAGTTTGAAAATTGGTCCAAAGTAGGATGACTGGTAAACTATGGGTGCAGTGGGTGGCTTCAGGAGGAAGCATGTGCTGGCCTTTACTTTCCAATTGTTGGTGGCATTTCGTGACTGGGGGGTCCAAGTTAGTGGTTGGAACTGGACACTGCTAAAAAACTGATGTTAAGCATGTATGCATATCAGTCATGGCCTGTTAACCCTCAGAACTCAGAGTGTATCAGTAAACTCTGGTTTCAGTAAATATAAACAGTATAAAACAGTCTAGAACCTGTGTTTACCCTCAGAACTCAGAGTGTATCAGTAAACTCTGATTTCAGTAAATATAACCGGTGTAAAACAGTCTAGAACCGGTGTTTCCCCTCAGAGCTCAGAGTGTATCAGTAAACTCTGATTTCAGTATATATAAACAGTGTAAAACAGTCTAGAGCCGGTGTTTACCCTCAGAACTGACACCTCAAGCATCCCGGGGAAACTTCCATATAAGGATTAGCTTAGCCGTATAACGACAATCCATTTGTTGTGCCGTTCGCATTCTAAGGGTTAATCAGAAAGCCATGATTTGAACACTGAAAATTTGTAAATCGCCATATGTTTAGGAGACATGACCATGGTCCCATGTTCATTTGTCCCATTAACTCATAATAAAAGCAGAAAGATGGCTGTGACCATTCAGGAGTGGGACAAAACACAAACCAACCGCATGTGACCTGATTCAGGACAAAAAAAAAACAGCTGTCACTTATATCCGCCCATTTCACCAGTGAATAAATCCACAGCTCCGGACTCGGCCCTCGTGACCGGGAAAACTCGATTTTGTCCAATTTTCCATTTTACTTTAATGGGTGAGATGTGAGGAGACAGAGTCTTCTTTTCAGGGACGCTCGCGCCGGTTATCAGCTGACCTGCTGCCATGGAAACCACCGTGAGGAGCTGACAGTGACTCACAGGACCTCGGTGTGGCAATCTGTCGAGTTCAGCATCAGGTTCACGCTGCCAGACGCTGGAATTACAGTCAAATGAGCGCATTCTGAACAGAAAAGTAATGCGTTCAGTGGGTGTCCCGATGTGATACAACTCCTTTCAGTGTTTTTCTCTTTGAGCCAAATGTCAATTCAGTGGTCTGGAGTGAAGCTGTATTGTGTGTAACCTGGCCGGAACAGCACATTACATACTCAGTGCTTTTTAAACACTCCAATATGGTAAACAGTTCAAAAGCTATGGACTGTAAGAATGTATTTTAAATCAAATTGCATATGCTAATTGGACACACCAGGGCTTTCGGATCTGTAGAACTTTTGGAAGCCTGGAATGAGCCATTAGAATCCGGGAAAGCCAGAAACAGAACGTTTGTTTCTTTTTTTTCCACCCCTGTAAATGTCTACAGGAGCGGGGCTAAACTGCTGTAGGTCGAATGGATAAGGTGAACTGCTGTTGCAGCAATATTATTGTACAAGTGGGTGGGGGTAAACTGCTGTAGGCTGAATGGGCGGGGCTAAATGACCACTGACTGAATGGGTGGGGCTAAATTGCTATTAGCTGAATAGAAATAGTAAAAGTGTCATGCGCTGAATGTCCTGTACGACACTCTTGTTTGTTCATACTCAAACTACTCAAAGTAATCTGTTTTGTTTATTTGTTGTGTTTTTTAATTTCCTCATGAAACTCAAAAGCCCAGCTTTTAAAAAAAAACAAACTGACACAACACTAGCATGAAGACAGCTGGAGCAATGAACTATTATCATTTTCATTTCAGGTTATGACAAAACAATGAACAATATGAATAACACATCACAAAGTTAGATACATAACGCATCATCTCCTTCAGTGCACAAGGCCGGTACACAGGATCTACCATGGTGAACACACCAGTGGCCTCTAAGAACCCACAAAGAAGGTTCTTCACTCAAAACAATGGAAAATTGGATGGTTGACCACAAGGACGTGACCTTAATATACATTTTTACTTGAGACAGATGGTCCAGTGGTCATGTCAGTTTGCCTTTCTGTCATTCTAGAGTCATTTGAGGGTCATTTAACACATTTTCCAAGATTTTAAAGGCAGTCTGATGAGAAAACCTCCTCTCACAATGGATATAATATCTAGTATCTAATTTCTAATATCTCTAATTATATAAAAAGCACATGAAACAGTCCCTTGAATAAAATGTTTAATTGACATACACATTAAAATAAATAACATTTCCCAAATTCTCTGAAAGTGTAATAAATGTTTACAGGCAATTAAATTCAATATAACCCCACTAGAAATTTCTCCTTTGAAGAAGCTTCTCCAGTCATTCTACCCCCAAACCACACAACACTAAATCGATAATCAGTAGTACCCTCTGTGTGCCAACAGAGGGCACTAGACATTGGACTTTGAAGGAGTTTCATTGCATTTTAATACTCGTTAAAAAGGGTTGAAAAATCCTCCAATCCTATCGATCAGCCACAACATAAGACCACTGACAGGTGAACTGAACATTGAAGATCTTGTTACAGTGGCTCCTGTCAAGAGGTGGGACTTATTAGGCAGTGAGTGAACAGTCAGTTCTTGAAGCTGATATTGGAAGCAGGAAAAATCACTGAGTCGGGAGAGGGGGGGGGTCCCACTATGCAGGGGTTTTCATTGAGGCAACTGATTGGTTTTGGAGAGACATATCAGGTCTGTCTTTAGAGACTGACATTCACTTTGGATCATGAAATAAGAAAAGTATCACTCAGTTCTTCAGCATTACACAATTCCCTCTGGTTTATGTATCACTAGACAAAATTTAATTCTTCAACAGGATCATGATCCCAAGTGTTCTTCGAAATTGTGCCAAAATCATATCCAGTCCAAAGAAAAGCAAAACGTTTAGAGAGTGATGTCTCGTCCTCCCCAGTCTACAGATCTTTCTCCCATTGAGCTGCGGGGACCAGCTGGAGACCCACGAGTTTGAAATGAGCATCCAGCAAATGAGGCAGAACCGTTTACTGCTTAAAAAGGTGCTGGGAGGGTTTGGACACAAGGTATTTCCGAAAATTCCTGGAAAGGATGCAGTGAATCTGTGCTGATAAAGGTGAGCGGTGGTTATTTTGATGAAACTTGTACATGAGCCTTTGCATCCATTAATTCCACTGGCTGTCACACAATTATTAATAGGCAAGGTGGTCTTTAACATCAAACATACCTTTGGTGATTGCAGCCAAAGACCTTTATCAGACCACAGTCTTTTAATTTCAGACCCTCACTCTGCCACTTAGATAAGCCCACAGCTCTTGGGAGGTTGGAAAGGTCACGTAATTTATTAAGCCCTGGAACGATCCGCACTTGACTTGGACTGAGGCTTTAATGAATTGAATAATGAGAATCGTGCATTAGCATTTTTAGAAATATTGTCAAATTCATTAGAAATGTGTCATACCAAAATTTGTTCCGGGCAGTAGTCCGCTAGTTTTTCATCACCAGCACAAATAGTTTCATAGAAGGTAAAGGCGTTGATTTCAGGTATCCCTAAATAAAGCTTGGGCCCCATTTGCATGAATGCCACTAATTAAAGCTGCACTGTGGGTTATCATCAAGCCTGGTGCTCGGATGGGTTTGTGTTAACTACTGAACATCTCTCAGCATAGGTGATATTACAGTGTCTTGCACTTGTAGCCTTCGGATAAAAGGCTTTTGGGGCTGTGAAATGGATCCAGAGGCCTTTTCCTTGCCTCTGTGGTAATTGAGTTCATGGCTGATAGCTCTGTCTGTGCAGACTTATCGCCCGCCAGGGAACAAAGGCCGGCGTGCCTGGAGCTGCTCATCACTGCAGCAGCTTAAATGGATGTCACAATTATCCGCCTCAGGTACAACAGGCTAATTACTGTCAAGGGGCTTTAATCTCTTCAGTTTCGCCCAACCTGCGCGCAGCATCGGCAACCCTTCCACTGCATCCGTTTTAATGCGGAGCCGCCACTCCCACGCCATCTCAACCGGCGTTTTCACTCTGCGTTTGCTTCCATGTCACCCTTATTTTGCCGTAATTGTTTGCACTCGGTAACACTTATATTATATAATATCCCACAGTTATGAAAGAGATGACAGCTGGTGGCGGAGCACCGTTCATCAGATGTTGGGCTGCTGCAACGTTTTATTGTCTGAATATAGAATGGTTGATTATTTCAACCGTGGTGGATATCATAACATTTCATTTTTGAGACTGAAAAGGAATGAATGCTTTGTTATAAACATTTATGCTAAGCTCAACACAAAAATGACGTAAATTTCATTTTCCATATGCAGTGACTGGGAACGTGATTAGAGATGTCATGATTAAAAATCAATTAAAAAATGAATACAGTAATGATTTAATAAATCGATCACAGTTTGAATGATAAAGAGGAAATCTGTTGGTCATTATAAAGACAAGTACAGCAGTCTGAGCAGTTTCCACAAGGGGGCACTCTTAGTATTGTCTTTTAGAACATCACTGAAAGAGAGGAAACCTACACCAGCACGATCTTGAAAGTGCAAGATTAATTAAATAATGTATTATTGATTCATCATCAAAGCATTTGCTAGATTAGCTATATCACTGGAAGAATAACAACTGTTACAGCACTAAGTCTGATATCTCATGACAGAGTGTCTTATGGGTGACCTGTCAGTTTGACAGGGAGAATCAGTCTAGGCTGATCCAGAACAGATGAATGAAACTATTTGCCCAGCTTTCCTTAATGTTACTTGATCTGGAGGCCAAGGTCTCTCTGATTACACTGTTAGAGCTGGCCAGCAGGTGGATCCATATGGTGACCAGATCTGACAAGATCAAGGAGAGAGATAAGAATGAAATTTTCATTTTTAGGATTGGAAACCTATGAAGGCCCTGGGATAGACCCAAAATAACCCCTCCCCCTCACAAAATGAATGAATGGATGCATGGATGGATGAATGGATGGGTGGATGGATGAAAGGAGGATGGATGGATGGATGGATGAATGGAGGATAAATGGATGGATGGATAGATGGACAGAGGGTCCATATGGCTACCAGATCAGACAAGTCAAGGAAAGGAATGAAAAAGGAATAGGAAACCTATGAATGCACTGGGATAGGCCTAGAATACCTCCCTAGAAAATGAATGAAATTGATGGATGGATGAGTGGATGGATTTATGGGTGGATCAATGGACAGATGGATAAATGGATGGATGGATGAATAGATGTATGATGGATGGATGAATGATGGATAGATGGATGAAGGATAGATGACAGATGGATAAAGGATGGATGGATTGATGAATGGATAGATGGATGGATGGATGGATCAATGGAGGTTGGATGGATGGATGGATGGAGGATACATGGATGGATGGATAGATGGATAAATGGATATATGGATATATGGATGGATGGATAAATGGATGGACAGAGGATAGATGGATGGTTGGATAGACTGATAATTGGATGGATGGATTTATCGATATATGCATGGATGGATGACATTAACTCACCGACAACTTTGGCTAGCCGTGTCCACACAGTGAAACATGCCAGTAACTGAGTGAAAGCAGGATTAGTTTCTCCAGCTGAAGACCTGTCCCATTTGTTTAGAGGTATAATAACCTTATACCCAGGATGCAGGCAGCTGGAGCTGTTCTACATCCATTAACATGCGGAAACTTTATGAGCTCGTCTGTCCAAAAAGCAACATCTCTCTGTTTCCAGCTGCTGGTAAAAAATATATATACTTGATTGCTTTTTAACTAGTGATCATGCTCATTATGTTCTGCCTGAAAACATCAATTAAATCCGAAGTGCAGCATTAAATCAACACTTCAGATGAATTTAGATCAGAGTAAACCGGGGTGAACTCTAATGCTATAAAAGTGCCAGAAAATCTAATTTTCTCTGCACAATATTGAATGATATGCAGTTTGAGCCAAATAACACTCATCATAGGCTCTCATAGACTCATAGTGATTTTTCTTCTTCACATTTGATCAATTTCAGGCAAAAATCTGAGCAAACATTGCTTATGAACATATCATAAAATCATAGACACCTCCATTTGATATGAAAAACACTTCTGTGGCCTTAGTCTGAATAGGTCATTTGGGTAAATTAAAGATTTTTTTGTCAGAATACATCAATGTGTTTTTAACTTGAAAATTTAATAATAATTGAACAGTTTTATAATATTTTTTAAAAACTCCATCATAGCTAGTATTCAGTGACTTACATTTCCTCTTTTTGAGTAATTCTAGCTGTTCTACAGTAGCTACAATGACAGATTAGCTAGCCAGCTGTGTTAAAAAAGCTGGTGAACTCTTTGTTTTGCAGAGTGCTACCCTTAAATTCTTAAATATGGAACAAAACAAGTGAACTAATTAACTAATTAAATGGTAGGTAGTACATTGAAATTAATAACGCTCTCTAAATTGCAGGTATTGAGATTAAGTTGTATAGTTCCTCATTAGACAGGACAGGCCTTTGCTGGCCTTCTGTAAAGCTTGTTATGAATAAGTTATGAATAATGAAGAAGTTATGAATAATGAAATTTGTGGGCGGAGAATGGATAGGACAGTTATATGGTGCTTTTCCACTGGCACAAGAAACTGTGCGGTGCCGCAAACAAATGTTTTTCCATTACAAACAAAGCGATCTGAACCCAGGCCAAACCTGAGCCGCTCAATGGTAGGGCCAAAAGTGGGCTGCAGCCGAGCTGACTGCATCACTGCTTTCTGATTGGCCAGAATGTCATCACAACATGGAAAGAGGCTGTTGTTTTTACTGTCCACACAAAAAAACAACACTGGAGGTACAAACTAACAACTGGGAAGTGGCACGACTGACTGTTTGGTCTGAAGATAAATTTCAGTGGGAGTTTTCTATGACACTAACAAATTTATCTTTAACTCTGTGAGAAACGTGAAGGTGATCCAGGATGTCACTAACAAGTTATCTGGGTTCGGTTCTCATCACATGGATAAAGAACGCAGAGAAAAAATAAAACTCAAACAAGATTATAAATGATAAAAACCACAATAACAAAAGCGGCTCTGACAGTAAAACTTTCCACCAGTTCGACTCCATGGACGTGGTTTTGGGACGACTGGCCATAAACTGTGGAGAGAATCAAGTCAGAAACTCCGTTACTGGACTGAGATACACTGGAACATCAAAACGTGCTGCAAGTTCCGCACCATCACAGTACAGTGCAGGTTCAGCACAGTTCCTGCAGACCTGTGGAAAAGTGCCTTTAGATATGAGTTTTCATTGATTAAGCTGTCCATTTCTTTCTTTCTTTTTTTTTTTACTAAATTTATTATAAAATGACCCTTTTATACAGATTATATGTGTGCTTCTCTATGAATGAAAAGCACAGTAAGTATAAAGACATGCTGATTAAGATTGTTTTGCTTGTGTTTCTGATCTGACTGTGGTTTTGGTGATGGTTGTAATAGTTAGTATCATTGAAAGTCTGTATACTATAAACCTATACCACAGTGTCACTGCTTACAACTGCTTAAATGATTAAATTTAGGCACCAGGATGCGCCTCCCGGATCATTTTCCATTAGCATGCACATTTATGGATGTGCGTTTCATTAATAAACATTCCGCAGGAGGTAGGTGGGGGCAGCGTCTCGGCAGGAAATGTGTCAGCGCTTCCCTGCGCTCATGAACTTCATCTGTTACCGACGCCACCCGCGTTAATCCCACTCACCCCGGCTCCTTCCGTTGCCATGGATATCCCATCCCTATGGCAACCCGGGCCCTTTGTGAATGGTCTCGGGTCCTGACGACGGGCAACTCATCTCACGTTCCCTTCCGAAGAAACACAGCACCGGCCTTCAAACCCTGTGCTGGGGGATGCCTCCGTTAAAGGGACCGTATTACTCGAAATCAGCAAATCTGCAGTTAGCTCCCCCTACCCCAGTATTTAAGACATGCTTGAGGTTTACTTTTTTAATTTAAACCCTGCAATCCTAAGGCCAATACTAACAAAACTTGGACCCACCAGTTAGCATGGTGCTAACGGCATGCCTAAACCATTATCACTCAGGGACAGGGCTACATGGTGGCCACACAGATAACACCATGTTAATTGATTCAACATTGAATTGGTTTATGGTCAGTGTTGAATTTTCAACGTTGAAACTAAAAATTTTTGGTCAGATTTTCAATACTGAACATTCAATGGTAACAAAACCTTAATTCAACACTGATATAAGGTGACTTTTTCAACATTGATAATAAGATGCTGAATCAGCATTGATAATACTGAAAATATCC
Organism: Hydrocynus forskahlii; assembly: GCA_037974365.1. Classification (NCBI taxonomy): domain Eukaryota; kingdom Metazoa; phylum Chordata; class Actinopteri; order Characiformes; family Alestidae; genus Hydrocynus; species Hydrocynus forskahlii. The sequence continues at coordinate 14,737 of JBBPCX010093570.1, read as the reverse complement.
AACACTGAAAGCACCTTTGACGAACAAGTGTTGAAACAATGTTGAATCCTTGTTGAATCCATCCACAAATGGTTGATTTTTCAGCATTGAATAGATGGCCTTCTCAAAAAGCAAGATCAATGCTGAATCAACATTTAAGATCCTTTTTGTCTGTTATGGAATCAGTGTCATTTCAATTGATGTGTGCTATCTGGGCAATGATTGAAGCTTGGCCCCCCTCCGCTAGCCCCCTGGTTAAAGCCTAGAGTCCGATGCCAATGCTCTCTGGGTAGAGCTTAGTCCACCTCCATTACCTTCACAACTAAAGGTTGGTCTCCCATTTGTTACCCACCAATTAGAGCTTTGTTCTCCTCCATTATCCCCAGTCAAAGTCCACCTCCATGGCCTTCCCAGTTAGAGCTTGGACTCCCTCCATTCCCTGCCTTGGTTAGAGCTTGTTCTCCCTCTGTTCTCCACCCTGGTTATGTGTATACAGTTCTGGGTTAAAGCTGGACTATGTTCACCAAACCGCACAGCAGACACCAAACCAGTTGTCCTGCACTAAACTAGCTTACGCTTTATCTATTGGCATTATTGAATACTGTGGTGTTTTTAGGGTTTTAAGTAGCTTTTATCATAATCTGCCATGAGGACCTCCCTAATAAAATGACTGGATCTTGCTGCCCACCGGTAGGAATGTTTTGACCACTTTTTATCATCAGTAAAAAGCTGTTACTGCTTTTAGCGATGCTAACATGCCTTTGTCAATATTTGTAGTTAATAGTGTGTCCTACAGTTTCTGAAACCACATAAGCAAGTCTGACAATACTGAACAACTCGAAATGCTTTGATCCGAGCGTGTAAAGATTTAAACCAACAGTTAGCACCATGCTAACTAGTTGGCTTGCAGCACTTGTTAGCTCTATTAGCCTTATAACTCCATGGCTAAAAAAAGACATAAGCACACTTTATAGATAACAAACATGTATTTGATGACTGACTACATTTGGGTCAAAAGGGGAAACTGGAAACATTTAATTTTGAGCTAAACTCAGTCTGCTCAGATCACTACATTTCATCACCTGCTGAGTGACTCAGTCAGCATTTGCTACTCCAGTCATGCTAAATATTCAAAAACTAGATTCTAACGTTGTTCCATTGCAGTACTCTGGTAAATGAATGGTCTCAAATGGAATTACGGCCAAAGTTGGTGCTAAATTTTAATTAGCTGATGAGTCACGGAGTGCCACGGTGCTTTATAATGAGGAACAGTGTTGTTTCAGCCTAATCATTTCCTTTAACTCTCTTTACTCTCACTTATCCCATGAAAATGAAACGTACTTTTATATATTGTTTGTTCCGAAATGTAAAAAGAATATAGAGTACATTTTGAATGTCTAATTATTTTCATCCACAGAAAGCTACTCAACCTGGATTGAAACGGCACTACTCGTCCTTTAGACAAATTCAAGTCAGGTCAAGTAGGTTTTATTGTCATTAATACCATATACACACAGTACACACTGAAACGAAACAATGTGCCTCCAGGACCATGGTGCTACACAATAGCAGAACAGAACAGAACAGAACACAAGACCAAGAACAAGAGCAACAACACCACGAGATGAGAAATTGTAGAAAAACTCAAGCTCCATCAGTTATAGCCAGAGCATCTCCAAAATGGCAGGTCTCGTGGGACATCCCTGGTATGCATGGCTGGTGAACCAGCAACAGGATCACAGGCGCCCAAGGCTCATTAATGAGGAGCAATGGGTAGCCTGTCTGGTCTGATCCCACACAGGAGCTACTGCAGTGCAAATCACTGAAAAAGTTCATGCTGGTTGTGATACAGTAGAATAAGAACTGGACCATGGAGCAGTGGAAGAAGGTGACCTGATCTGATGAATCATGTTTTCTTTTAGATCATGTAGATAGACAGGTGTGTGTGTTTTTCCCCAAGGAATAGATGGCACCAGGATGCTCACGAAGCCATCATGATATACAATCTATTCAAAAACGTGCTGCGATCGCACTTTAGGCCTTTTATTCGTGCTAGGATAACGCTTCACTACCGTATGTGCTTTAATGTGCACTGCATAACATCGCCAGTATCAGCGCTAACTGGTGACTGAGGGACAGTAGGAGAGAAATAATGAGACGGGGAAAGTCCCTCACCCTAACCCTAACCCTAACCCTAACCATAACCTAACATTAACCCTAACCCTAACCCTAACCATAACCTAACCTTAACCCTAACCATAACCTAACTTTAACCCTAACCCTAACCATAACCTAACATTAACCCTAACCCTAACCATAAACTAACCTTAACCCTAACCATAACCCTAACCATAACTATAACCTAACATTAACCCTAACCCTAACCTAACATTAACCCTAACCCTAACCATAAACTAACCTTAACTCTAACCCTAACCATAACCTAACATTAACCCTAACCCTAACCATAACCTAACCTTAACCCTAACCCTAACCATAACCCTAACTCTAACCCTAACCCTAACCTAACCTTAACCCTAATCCTAACCATAACCTAACCTTAACCCTAACCCTAACCATAACCTAACCTTAACCCTAATCCTAACCTTAACAATCACCTGTTAGCGCTGATACTGGCGGTGCTATGCACTGTGCATTAAAATACATAGCGGAGTAAAGCGTTGTCCTAGTGCGAAAAATAGCCCTAAAGCGTGATCGCAGCACATATTTGAACAGATTTTATGACGTGGTGGCTGCACGAAAAGTCGTGAGATCGGGTTGGGATGCAATATGGGAAGAAGAGGAGGCGGAAGTGGTCGTGTGATGATCTGGGAAACCTTGGGTCCCGCATTCATGTAGATGTTACTTTGACATGGACCCAACACCTAAACATGCTGCAGATCATGAATGCCTACAGTATCCCCTGCCACACTGCAGACATTGTCCAGGAATGGTTTGAGGAACATGACAAAGGGTTTGGCAAGAAGAAATTTTGGAAGGACAAAACAGACTAATAGTGGAACCACTGGCAAATTGTGTCTTTGGTTAGTGACTCTTCTGTATCCCAGTACAATATTGTGCAGCTGCACAACCTTTTCTTCAGTGTCCCAGTGAGACTCTTTAGAATTGGTCATCAAGGAAAAAGAACCGGTCTGCAATCTTCTAGAGGTAATACTTAATTCACAATGTTGTAGACCTATGGTATGCCTCCAAATAGCATCTTAACGTGATTTATTTTTTCAAGTGTATGAGAGCAATTATTTGGAATAATTGGAAATTAGAAATGTTTCATATGTGGTCCACATTTATATACTTTACAGCTGTGGACATGTGTTAAATGTGCATTTTTGCAATTTGATGGACATTTCTTGCACCCATGGTATGAAGTACAAAGTCTAAAGACATATGTATAAATGTGTTTTGGAAATACATGCACTGAAAGCATATTAAACAAAAAAACAACACTGTCCCCTCACTGGACCCTGGACGGGACAGTAACATAAGTAGCATAAGTGCTTAAATGGACCCTGTGGGATATTTTCATGTCTATGTGTTAGTGATACATGTGTTTGTTTGTGTTGGACTATTGTGCTGCATATCGTTTTTTAAAGAGCTGCATGCTGTATATAGAATTGGTGATCATTGTTTGTCATTAAAAATGAATTTCAACAATACCCTGCCAACAAAACAACAACAAAAAAAACTCAAAAGTAAATTTAATTTAAGTTTATTTGGTATCTTTCATTGAACCAAACTCCTGTTATGCAATCTGTTTTTTTCCCTCTCTCCCTTTGCCCCCCCACACCCAATGCCCACAGTCTCTTTCTTGCGTGGGTGGCGATTGAAAACATCCTCAGCAGGGGATTAGGAACATCAAGTCATTTCGGCCTTTATGCAGATGAGTTTTACAGAGTAACTAGATATAGTTCAAAACCGCGTGTTGGGTGTAGGGGGATGTGGAGGGGGGGAAACCTGTGGTACAGGATGTAACATGAATAATTCAAAAGATGAATGGAGGCCGCTAAGCTGTCCATGTGACTTGTGATGCGTGATGCTGCTGCACATACGCTTGTGCTGACTGAGTCACAGCGTTCCGCGGTCGGTGAGACTGGGTTATGAATGTACCAAGACCAGGTTGTCACACACTGATCTAGCCACACACACACACTGGAGTACTGTAATGCTACTTAATGACAGGAGTTTCTAACCAAACTGTGTCTACTATAATCACAAAATGGGATTATAGCCAGTTTTTAGTATATCTGTTTCTTAACAGCTCCCTGAAATTGTACTATGCAAATAGTCTAGAATCCAAGGTCCAGGTGAGTGAGCCAAAGGCAACAGAGGCAAGGAGAAATTCCCTAAAACTGGAGGAAGAAACCAGGAGTGAGTCCATCCTTAGGTCAGCAATGAATTGCTAGCAAAAATACGGTGATTAACAATAAGTGGTCTTATGGTGGGGTCCCGCCACTGGGTAGCACTGCACCTCCAAGGTTGGGGGTTCGAATCCATGTCCTGACCGTGTGTGTGTGGAGTTTGCTTGTTCTTCTTGGATGGTGACAGACCTAAATTCTTTGCACTCGTGTGCTGAGAAACATTGTTTTTCAACTGATAGACCATTCTCTCGCGAAGTTCAGCACTAATTGGTGAGCCACAACCCATCTTTGACTGAGCCTTTGGTGGCGGCTCCTTTTATCCTTTTATATTTCGTTACCCACATCTGTTACCAGTTACACTGCTAATTGAGGAACCTTCCAGAAAGTTAGTTGTACTACCTTTTCGGTCTTACTTAGTCTCTGTCCTTTTTTGGAGTGTTTGTCAGTGAAAACACTGAAAATTCGTCCTTTTGTCTGTTACCTTTAGAAAGTGTCCCAACTTTTTTGGAAATGAGGTTTGTACATGTGCATATAGTATAAACAAAATTTGACTTGTTTCACATCGAAGATGCACTCATTTAACCTTAGCACCCACTAATATTTCTGCTTCATACCCATGTATTGTTGATCTATTGGAATGGGCCTCGCCTGCCTTCCTGCTGAAACTGATTAGGCGGCATCAATCAAGCCTGAATTAGCCCGAAGGCTTGTAGCTCGAATCTGACATGGGTAACCAGAGCTGAGTGTTTAAAGATGGATGAGAAGGCTTGAGGAGAAAGTAGAACAGCAGCAAGTGAGCCTGTAGTGAGAGTTAATATCGTTTACCTGGCTTCACCAGTGCGGCCTGTTTCTTCCGTCTTTGAATGTGTTTGCAGGGTAGCGTGTTTGTGGACAGGTGGAGTGGTCCACCTGCTGAATGAACGCTGTCAGTATTGGGGAGTACCATGGGCTACGGGTGGGCTCGGCCTTGCTTAGCATCGTAGCAGGCTGCATCATCATTGGAGTGTCCAAAGACTGCGATGCCGATGCTGTAGGGGGCATCTTCCTAGGCGCGGGCGGTCTTGGTGAGTAGATATGGTGAATTACTTGGTTAAACATCACAGTTACACACATTTCTTCCTTATCTCAAATGGAAGCGATCAGTTAAGACATGCTTGGTGTCTCCTGCAGTCTAATGTAATGTGGCCAAAAAGACTTGTTTATGCGGTTTCAGACACTGGCAGACATACTAAAGCCTACACTTTGTCCACTCTTTTGTCCATTCAAAGATTGCTTTTGTTTGGGCAAGAATGTGATGATGCATGTGTTACCACTTAGCTACATTAGCTTCAGTGCACAACTTAGGAAGGAAATTTCATGTCTTGGCTGATTGACTGCATTTTATGTTTGTATGTGTGTGTGTGTGTGTGTGTGTGTGTGAGTGTGTATGTGTGTAAGTGTGTATGTGTTTGTAAAACTATTCCTTTTAACAAACTCTTCAGTTTAAAGTGAGTTACATCAGTCATTCATTTACTTAATGATGCATTCCATCATGCGCTGCTTTGTGTTAATTAAGAACTAAGAACTTCCTGCTGCTTTGAATATTCATAAGCGCAAACTAGGCTATTCCGTATTAAAAGTGAAACCTTATCATTTATTTAGATTAATTAATTATTGTACTTTAGCTGGTTCCAAGATTCAGAAATGCTACTCCTGGGCGAGAACTGATGGTTCGCAGTGTGTAATTCCACAGCACACAGCTGTTTTGCATATCATGCATATTTAATGCGACTCCTAATTTTGGCTCTCCATCAATGCTCACGTTGCATTGTTTTCCATTTTTCCACCTTTTTTTCCTCCCCGAACATCAACATCCTACAGGCTGTCATTAGCACAGGACCATCCTGAAAACGTAAGTCATAGTGACAAATAGTGACAGTCTCTCAGACGAACCTGACGTGTTTTTCTGGGTTCTGGGTTCAGAACAGCAGAAACATAGCAGACATTTTTCATCCCAGTCTGTCAGAAAAGACCATCAGATCCACTCTAATTTAATTCACTGGCTCGACTGCTGCATTTTGATCCATTTTATTGTAGGGAAGTCAAGAAATATCACATGATCGTAGATCTCAGCTATAGGGAAGGGCCTTACATTAGTCTATTTGCAACATTTAGCTCCAACCACACAGTGTGATTGGCTGGAAAACCCTTTATTTATAAAAGTAAAGTGGTCCCTTACAGTCCCGCATAAACACACCACAGCACACACTATGAACAATGCGAAATTCCTTCTCTCTATTTAACCCATTCACCAAGTAAAGCAGCGGACAGACAGGAACCCAGCGCCCGGGGAGCAGGGTGTAGGGACTGTACCTTGCTCAAGGGTACCTTAGTGGTGCCACCATCAGTCCTAGGATTCGAATCCACAACCTTCTGATCACAGGGGCAACTCCCTAACCACCAGGCCACCTGCTGCCCCACCGTCAAATATACTGTGGTTATATTTGATAACAGTATGTCACTTGGATTATTCTGTTCGCTACTGGGAGCTTATTCTAACAACAATGTAATTTTACTCTAAATTTACACCATGGCCTTTTTATGTGAGAACTTAAAAACTGCATTTTACATGTTAAATTCAGTAATTAAGTGATGATGGGTTCAAATCCCAGGACTGACTGGGTGCTCTTGGCTGCACACATACACACACACACACACACACACCCCTACAAACACATACACATGCACACACACACACAGGTGGTGTGGCATCTGGTGGTGTGGCATCTGGTAAGGAATCAAAATAAATAATTTACCTTGTAAATAAAGCACTTGAACTTTAAAGCTATTTGTGAGAAGATGTATTTAACCACTAGGTCATTTTTAGGCTAAATATATAAAAGCTTGTTCAACAAACCTCCCAAAGCCTTCAGCTGAAACAATCCTGAAGAAGAGATTCTTTCCAGAGCAAAGAAAAGAGCTCAAGTGTCTCCTTCAGTACACAGAGGACATTTCATACAAACAGAGGGAACAATCAGAAAGAGAGAGGGAGAGAGAGAGAGAGAGAGAGAGAGAGAGAGAGAGAGAGAGAGAGAGAGGATAAATAAAGAAACAGAGGAAAAGGGAGACAGAGAAAGAAAAAGGAGGAGCTGAGAGATGAATAAGAAAGAGACATAAAAAAGAAAACAGGATATAGAGAGGAGCAGAGAAAGAAAGCGTATAGAGAGAGAGAGAAAAGGGAAGGTTTGAAAGAGAAAGAAAGATAGGTGGAGAGGGCAGAGGTAGAAAGAAAGCAAGAATGAAAGAAAAAGAAAGAAAGCTGGATGAGACAAAGAAAAGAGAGACTGAGAGAGAGAAAAACAGAAAGAAAGAGAAAAACAGAAAGAAAGAGAGAAAGAAGGAAGGGAGTGAGACAGAGAGAGAAAAACAGAGATAGAAAGAGAAAGAGTGAAAGAGGGAGCAAGGAAGAGAAAGACAGAGAAGTGTCAAAGAGAGAAACAGAAAGAGTGAAAGACAGCGAGAGACAGAGAGAGAAACAGGTAGAAAAGGAGAGAGAGAGACAGAGAGAGAGAGTCAAAGAGAGGGAGTCAAAGAGAGAGAGACAGATAGAAAGAGGGGGAGAGAAACACACACACAGAGAGAGAGAGAGAGAGAGAGAGAGAGAGAGAGAGAGAGATCCATAAACCGGAGCTAACTGCCAGTTTCAGGATCACATTTGGGAGCTGGGCTGATATTTGTTTTGTGCCCGAAACATCTGCAGCAAACAAACTGCTCATTAAAAATCCAGAGCGGATTAGCGGCTCGAGGAGGATGTAATATTCACGAGCAGCGTGTCTCTTCGGCTCGTGCTCGGGGAGCCGTTGAGCCGAGTGAAACCCAATCTAGCTGCGATCAGTGAGATTAGCACTTAGCATTTCCCCAAGGCTGCAGCGTCTCCGTTACCTGTAAATAAATTTTTGATGCTTTTGTGTTGTCATTTGCTGAATGCTAATGTCTTTACTTCTGCTCGAGTAGTTTAGTGAAGAAAAAAGTCCTATTTTCACTCAGCTCCACTTTAGTCTGTTTCTCATTTAGTTCCTGATCTCTTTTCATGCTACACGGCAGCTGGTGACCTGGTGGTTAGGGAGTTGCCCCTGCGATCGGAAGGGTGTAGGTTCGAATCGTAGGACTACTAGTAGCACCACTTGTGCAAGATACCTAGAGGGCTCGCACTTCTCACTTCTCTTTTAGCGTCTGAGCTTTAGCATTTAGGCCAAAATGGTGCCGAAAAATTAGAAAAATAGAATCAAATAAACCTTGCAGTTTCTTTGCTACTAGATACTAGACGTGCTAAACAAAGCTGAAATTAGCTTCTTAGTGGAATGTTCTGTACCACCTTAAATGGTGCTACAGTTACTGTCCAGCAACGCACTGTTTAAAGTGGAACAGAAAATTAAAACTAGATGCATTTCCATGGGAAAATGCAAAGTGTGATTGCACAGTTACTATAAAATCTGTGTTTGGAGACACCAAAACACTGGTTTTATGGATCAAAAATAAGTTTGTGTTAAAGAAATCTACTAACCCATGATACTACTATCTTCTGAGTCTTTTCCTTCAGTGCCGGCGTCCTGCCGCTGAACCACTGAGGGGGTGTTAACTCCCTGACTGCCTTCACAGGCGGATTATTTTTAATTAAACCACAACAAACAGTGACACACCTCTTTTTTTATAAGAAGAGTCACCAAATTCCTATTTGTAATGTTCGTAATATTTGTTTATTTGGAATATACTTATTTCTGTATATTTTTATTACCTTAGAGTAGCCTTTCCAAATTTCTCTTTAATTGGATTTTAATTATTTGACCACTTTATCGCACAGTCTGGCAGGTCGTTAGGAACACATTCCACTACATGTTGCACTTGTATAACTGTGTATGTGACAAGTAAAATATCTCGAGTCTTGAATCAAGGCTCTTAAGCGTCAGACTAAACACGGCTTCTAAAGCACAAGTATTTAATGAACTGTGGGTTGTGTGATTGGGTCTAGTGGGCCTAAGCCCACTCACATTTGTCTCTTGCCCACCCAAAATGAGTGCTCCAGTGTGCTTTCAGTATTTAAATCTTACAAACAAATAAATAAATAAAACCCCAAAATAAAAGTGAACTTGCAAAATGTAGCATATTAAAAAACTATTTTTTTAACCATCACCCTGAGGTGACTGGTAAGTGTTTGAACCTCAGAAAAAGGATTTAACCACATCACACAGTTAAAAAACAAACAAACAAGCAAAAAAAAAAAAAAACACTTCACGCACCATCACTCAAGGTTTGGCCCACCCACAAATGCCCTGGCGCTGCTGTTGGTCAAAAAACGTTCAGTATATTTTAGTTTATTTTGTCATGATTTATATATCAGCACCTGGTGTCCAGGTGATTAGGGTGTTGGCACTGCAATCAGAAGGTTGTGGGTTTGAATCCCATGACTGCTAGTGGCACCACTGAGCAAGGTACCGTCCCCACACACTGCTCTCCAGGTGCTGTGTTCCTGGCTGCCCGCTGCTTCACTTGGTGAATGGGTTAAATACACAGAAAGAATTTCGCACTGTGTGCTGTGGTATGTTCACGTATGACAAATGGTCAATTTCTCTTCAGATAGTTTGTAAAAAAAAAAAAAAACATTATTATGATCTATACAGATCATTACAGCATTTAATATTTAACTGATGGGTTGTTGAACACATGAAAGTAAGTGTTGCACCCGAGCCCTCCTGTTTTAATGCTGTTTTTACAGGAGTTTGGGTTTAAGTCTGTCTGCCTGCTCTGTAGGTCTCCTCATCTCTGTCTACCCCTTCATAAGAGCATGGTTCAACTTCCATCACATCCTGCCCAACATAGGTGAGAACTTTCCCACTCTTTCCTGTGACCCTGCCATTTTTATGATTTATTATGATATTCGTTGACTTTCTAGCTGTTACCTTTCTGGTAAATCAGAAAACATGGTGATGAACAGCTTCATGTTCATCAAAATGCATTCCTTGGTATGAAGAGCAGGTTTTATGTGAAGACTAGACAGTTTTCTCCTCCAGTCTGTCGTTAAAAAGCACAAACAAGATTCTTTTGGTCTGAAAGTGGTTTAAACATCACCCCTGGTGTGAGATGTTGTATAATGTAATGTTGTGTAACGCAACCGGCTGTAATGGTGTCTCTTTTGTCTCAGGAAACTTCCGAGTGCACCCACTGGCAGCCCCCGAGCAGCCCCCAGACACACTCAAAAGAGAAGGTGGGTGGACTTTCATTCATAACAGCCATCTACACTCACTCACAGCGTCATTCTCTTGCTCCATCCTCTCGGCGGCTGATGTGTGTGACGGGCGTCTGATTCATACTCACGCTTTAAAAGACACTTCAGATTCAGAGCTGTTACTGTTACATCAACCACGAAATATTTAAAAATGACAAGAATTAAAACATTCAGGAAGAATCCATGAAGCTGCAGAATGACTGATAGAACAGAATAAAGAAAATAATTAACATGCAGTACAACAAAGTACAAAAAAGAGGGCTCATGCCAAGCACTGACTCAAAAAAACACCCAAACTTTTACACATTTATGATTTATTTTGTCCAATATGTGCAAATACAAAATAATAGTTTGCAAAAATCTAATTTCCCCATATATAAAAACAAAAAAGTTTTAGAAAATCGACAGAACATGTAATTTGACCAGGAATGCCCAAACATTTGCAACTTTTTTTTGCCTCGAGACATCACTGAAACAGCCATTCAGCAAAACAGACTAATGTGTTTTACACAGTTTGTATGTTGCAGGTTTTGTAAGTTATGGCAGAACATGCCATATAACTTTTGACCACTATTTTTCCACTATTTTTCCACCCACTACTATAATGAAACCAGACATTTATGACTAAGCAGCTTGCAAAAAGACACATCACCCGATAGCAGGTCCTTTATCCCAGTTGATTAAAGAAATATACATTTTAGGTAGTTGAAAAATGTCAACATGACTAACCACCTCCATATTAAAGTCTATGTGTATGAATGCAATGCTATTAAAGTCCCCACTGGTGAAATGGTCAGGCGTCCCAATACTTTTGTCCATATATTGTAGCATTTGCCTAAACTAGAACGGGCCTTTCTTGCCACTTTCTCTGCTGCTGTAACATACGAGAAATGGACAAAAGAAAGAAATGATCAGCGAAAATAACTTACAATGTCAAATGAGTCCCTTCAGGATTGCTTTCTCATCTGAAGCTCTTTTTGTCCAACCTCTAAGCACTCCTGAAGAGGAGGTGTAAGGGCTTGATGCCCTTCGAGTGTCTGGGTGGCCTGCGAAGTGTCAATGCGACCAGGCAATCGCAGGTCAAGTGAGTATGGTAATAAGCGGAGATGGGCTGGGTTGGGACTAATGAAGGAGCATTTCCATTTAATCAGAGAGATCACTCTTCCGCCATGAAAGGCGCCAATGCAGGCAGTCTCTATTACACACCGTGTCTTCTCTCATGGGTGTGTTCTGGCCTTTCGCTGCCTACACACAGCTAATTTCATTTCCTTTCATTTCCATACCAGATTGCAGACCCCCACCCTGATAACGGCCCTGATTCCCTGAGAGTGAATATCCATAAAAGAAAAAAAACAATCTTTTTGGTCCCCTGAGACTTAAAGGAGCTTCTTATTTTAGGACTTGTTTATTTGTCACAAGGGCTCCTTTCTTCACATTTCAAATATTACTTTTATTATGAGGTAGGTCCACCAGTGCATCCCTGTCTAATTATTTCATATTTTTTTAGGCCACTCTATTGCTTAAAGTGGTGGTTTCATGGGGCTAACTTTTAGTTTGCTGAAAAAAAACAAAATAACATCATAACAATTATTTTTCCATAAAATTTCTGAAGAAGAAAGGCACTATACAAAGATAAATCTCTCACTGGTGAGGTTGGTGGACTGTGTGCAGCAAACAGCTAACTCATCTAAACTTTGTGAATCAATAATATGTATTTACGAGCCAATTATACAAAAAGGTAGGGTGAAGATCGAAGATTCATTGGTACACAAGTGTTGCTTTCGTCAACGAAAATTATGACTAAATATCGTCGTCAACGAACATTTATCATGTGACAAAAACGAGACAAGACGCAACGTAAATGCTGGTCATGTGACGATAACTATAACAAAATATATAATGGAATATTGTTGAAGAATAAGAACGAGACTAAATGTGGTTTACAAAATAAAAACTACGCTAAAATGTCTCTTCATTTTCGTTGACTAATACGAGACGAGCTGTATTGGGACGGTCTGCCTTAGAGTTGAATGGCTTTACGTCCCAATACTCCATTGAGAGGCACTGTGAATTAAATCTATCTAGAGTGACTAAATGTATTGGGACGTAGGGCCGTTAAAGTGCCAGGGAGAGAAAAATCACACACACACACACACACACACACACACACACACAGTCTCACACACACACAGCATTTTGATAAGCAGCCTTTCCCATATCCATGCAAATAAAGCTGATCCTAAATTGTTCTGATTTGGTTGTGTAGACTATATTTGTTCAGGAATAAAAAACTTATTCAGGTAAGTTCAGGCCAACACACTGAAGGTGAAGACTTTTACCAGTTTTACAAATGTGGGTTTAATGGCAATAGACACACACATTTTCATTTTATTTGCACTTTTTAATGATGTGATATTATTTTATTTATTTATACTTTATACTAAATTCTATATTGTGTACTTCTAAATTCTAACATTTTTGGTTGGCAAAATAAATGTCGTAATTCAAATCAGTGTCCTCCGTATCTGGAATGGATGTACAGTATTCTTGAGTCTATAAGGTAACAATAATATAATAACAAGATAACCTTGTTTGAATTGTGACATAGGTTTGACTAAAAGAAAATTTAGATTTTGTCTGTTCTGCTAGGTACTTATACTATATTGACTGGGTTAAATAGAATTGCATTACTAACGAAAGAGACTAAAATACAACTTTCATTGATAAAAAACTAGACTAAAATGTCATCAGTTTTCATTGACTAAACTAGACGAAAATAGTCGTGGATAATTCTGACTAAAATAAGACTAAAATGCTCAGACGTTTGGTCGACTGAAACTTGACTAGACTTGACTAGAGTATGGATGTGACTAAAACTAATAAAAAGTAAAATGACAGCCTGACGCAAAGACTAGACTAAAACTAAAATTAAGACAGGCCGCCAAAAGCAACACTAGAGTACACCAATACTTATGGTTTGTTTACATTTTATAATTAATTTGTAAATGGTTTCGTTTAAAAATTTCTTGCAGTTAAAAACATCCAGAATGCGACAAGAATGTAATATTCAGCTGAAGCCCAGCTGCACTAGCACTGCATGTTGCTATAGAAGCTGCGCCTGTAGCCCTCTAGTTCAACTACAGTTGTTCTGAAATACATTGATGGTAAGGTTGAGAGTATCGCTCATATTGTAGAGAGTAGAGTAGAAAACTGAGGAGTCCTTAGAGAACGCAAGGAGAACCCCTGTGGAAACAGCAGCTATTAAGGCGCCAGGGGTCCTCAAATAAGTATAACTATATTTACACATTTGAGAATCTTGATCATCAAGCTTAGTCATGCCTTTAAGTTAAGCAAGTAACTAAAATGTTCATTTGTTATACATGAACACACCTCAGCACACAGTGTGAATTTCTTTCTCTGCCTTTAAGACATTTAACCCATTCACCAAGTGAAGCTGTGTGGGGACGATTCCTCACTCAAGGGTACCTCAGTGGTGCCACTAGCAGTCCTGGGATTCGAACCCACAACACTTCTGATCGCAGGGGCAACTCCCTAACCACCAGGCCACCAGCTGCCCTTATACAACCCATAATGTCACCATAAATGTTGCGCTGAGCACTTTTCTCAGATATAAGATTGTTAAATGCTTCCATACATGGAATTTTTTAGGCATCTTTTTTTTTTTTTTTACATTCAATGACTATGTGAAAAGTTTTTTTTTCGCTGACCAGGATGACCTGGATGATGCAGTATGGTGTAGTGTAGTTTACCGCAGTAGTTAGTTTCCTGCTTGAAAAAAAGAAAAAAGCATCTGCATACTAAATAGAGACTTGAGTACCGCTGGAACAATTTCTTGAGTATTTGAATTATTCAGACCAGCCCTGCTAAAAGATTCATAGAATTGTCCGGAAGAACTGAGCTGCGAAAGAACTGTTACATTTTGATTTTTTCGAGAGGAGCGTTATGGAGAAAGGCTCTAAACGCTTGTGTGTCCATGAGAACTGTCTTGTAGAAAGAAGTGACCTTTGCGAACTTATATTTGTCCATCAAGTCATTGTGCCCAGGCCCGGATTAAGGTGGGTCTGGGCCCCGGGGCAAGGAGATTGCAAGGGCCCCCCCT
>JBBPCX010093531.1:0-24511 GCA_037974365.1 Hydrocynus forskahlii | reverse complement strand
GGTTATGGTATGGGCAGGCGTATGTTATGGACAACGAACACAGGTGCATTTTATTGATGGCATTTTGAATGCACAGAGATACCGTGACGAGATCCTGAGGCCTATTGTTGTGCCATTCATCCATGACTGGTTTTCTGACCCCCCCAGTAAGGCAAAACTGTGCACTTTTCAGAGTGGCCTTTTATTGTGGGCAGTCTAAGGCACACCTGCAATATTCATGCTGTCTAATCAGCACCTTGATATGCCACACCTGTGAGGTGGGATGGATTATCTCAGCAAAGGAGAAGTGCTCACTAACATAGATTTAGACAGATTTGTGAACAATATTTGAAAGTAATGGGTCTTTTGGGTATGTAGAAAATGTTTCAGATCTTTGAGTTCAGCTCATGAAAAATGGGAGCAAAACAAAAGTGCTGCATTTATATTTTTGTTCAGTGTATACGAGACCTGATTCAGTTCCTGTTCGACCTCCTCCTATGGTTACCACATAGCCTGACTATACAGGCAGCAGAGCATGCATGGGTTCAAGAGGGGGGTCACAAGGTGTTAACAACTTGGGTGTTTATCAGAACACAGGTGTATAGCTCCATAGGCTGGCTAAATAGCATAAATCAGTCAGGTGTGGGATGACACTGTAGGGAGAGAATTTACTCCTGAATGGTAAAAATGTAACATGAATACAACAGCTGTGTCACACTTTGTCCAGTCATCAGGGAGTAGAAGGAAGCACAGGCACAGGCTGCCATAATAAAGGGGTTTATTGAATACAAACAGAAAACAAGAAACAAACAGAAAACGGGCACGGGGGCCCTAACGCGAAGAAAGAGAAGGGAAGGAGAAGACACTGACAGGACACTGGAAGTTGTATACTGGAGCTTGGGTGGCTGTCGTGAAGCCTGACGCTGGAGCGTGGCAGGGAAAGCTGCATGCTGGGACCATGGGTGGAGAGCGGTGCAATAGGGCCATCGTGGGAGGTAGTGGTCACCGCGGTGCGGGTACCGGGGCTGTCCGAACGCCCTCCAGACTTAGAGCCGCGTGACTCAGGACGGGGGCCGTCAGACTCGGAAGCTCGGTGATCAGTGGAGGTGGGTTGGAAATGGGCTGGACTGGGTTGCCAAGGCTTGGTGAATATCCAAGAGGCGGTGGAGAGATGAGATGCGGTGGAGAGACGAGATGCGGTGGAGGAGACGATCACACTGCCAGGGAAGGCCGTGGCGGCGACCGTACGGCCGGAAGGGGTCATGGCGGCCGAGAGAGGCTGTGGCATTGACCGCGCTGCAGGGACTGGCTGTGAGGGCTACATCGTAGGGGCTGGTTGACTTGGTCGGGTGGACGCCCAGGAGCCGCTCTCCTGGATCTGGCCCGGGCTCTCCTCTGCTTCCAGGGTCTCCTCGAAGCCTCGGAGCCAGGGACGTCGGGAAGCAGAGTTTGGGGATCCAGTACCACCGGCGGATCGTCCGGGACGCCCACTCCATCCGTACGGGGGCTCGTCTTCCTCCGAGCTCGCGTACCCAGTGAGTTCCAGGAGAGGGGAGCTGTCCCTGCGGTCTGCCTCTCGACCCCGTGGTTCGCTCACCGCATCGGAGAGGGGGAGGCTGGTGAGTAAGCCCCGCAGATCGAAAGCCTCAATCCGATCCTCCACCGGGTCGCTCCAGCCGTCGGTGAGGTCGTCCTCTGAGCTGCCATAGTCCTAGTACCAGTGCAGCTCTGTACTCGGCTACCAGATGGAAGACGAGC
Organism: Hydrocynus forskahlii; assembly: GCA_037974365.1. NCBI lineage: Eukaryota > Metazoa > Chordata > Actinopteri > Characiformes > Alestidae > Hydrocynus > Hydrocynus forskahlii. The sequence goes on along the minus strand of JBBPCX010093531.1, from coordinate 22,774 downwards.
CAACGGGGCTCGAGTGTCGTTGAGTCATGCCCTGGAAATGGGCTCTTTGCAGATGGGAGCATTCTGTCACACTTTGTCTGGTCAGCAGGGAGTAGAAGGAAGCACAGGCACAGGCTGCCATAATAAAGGGGTTTATTGAATACAAACAAAAAACAAGAAACAAACAGAAAATGGGCACGGGGGCCCTAACGCGACGAAAGAGAAGGGAAGGAGAGGACGTGTGTGGTGCAACCTGCTTTGGCGACATGTCTGTTCGAATGGCATTCTGGTCGCGCCGGAGCTACAAGGCTCCCCCGTCCAGTCCCAGGAACTGCCGCTGCGCCGCCCGCGCCGCGACAATACCAGTCTTAAGATCAACAGATGAATAACAATCATAGAAATGGTTTGGTATTTTTATATATTCTTATTCGTTTGAAAGATTGTCAAGTATACTTAAAGTGGTGTACTGGCGTTGGAGCTTGGGTGGCTGGAAAAAGTTAATGCACCCCACTTCATTATTTGCAGGATAATATATGCCACTATCCACAGCCTAGTACTCACATCTACAGAAGCAACACTAATGTAAAATTTTTCATTCAGTATTATTAAATTATGAATAACATGAGCAAAAATTACTGTTGTACATCAGGTGTGTTGTGTCAGAGGGGGTAAAGTTTGGGTGCCAGTGTTCCATGGCACTGATCCAAAGAACATTTATCACTGTTACGCCACCCCCACCCCCCAGCGGTCTGGGTTCTTGGACTGCTAGGAAGAGGCGTGTCTTAGATGCCTGCCTTTTATGTCAGCTGTGTCCCTCATAGTTGAATGCCTGGTTGGTTTAGTCCTCGTGCCCCGCTCATTAGTTAGGGTTTGTGTGTCAGGTGTCCCCCCTTGTGTGTTAACCTGTTTAATTATGTGAATTTGTTTACTCTTGTCATTGGTTCATGTGCCTTGCTTTGTGTGTTCTGTTTCTGTTAAAGCCCTGTAGGTCCATCAGTCTAGCATGCTCTCTCCATGATGGAAAACCATCATGTATCCATCATGGCAAACTCCGTCAGCGTCCCTCATCTCTAATTCTCATGTTGGACACACGTGCTCTCGTTCTAACTCTCCGAGTAACTCCCAGCATTTGAAGGAAAAGGCTCTGCAGCTTCAGCTCTCCGGACACTCATGCTGGAGAGTGGCGTCGCTACGGATTAGAAGCTCCTGTAAGAGGTGCCAGCACGGAGTACTCCACATAAGCTGAGAATCTGCTTTCCTTCTCTCTGGCTCTCTCTCCAGGAAACTTACATTCTAACTGAATCTGAAGAGTATTTTTGCCTTCTTCACAACATTTTTACTGGTTTCTCTCTACTCACTACCTCAAATCATTGAAGAGAAGAATGAGAACAGTGTGTGAAATTGCAAATAGATAGAAAGAGGCAGAGAGAGAGAGAGGGCGAGAGAAAGAGATAGAAAGAGAGAGCGAGCGATAGAGGGAGGACTGATAAGTGACACTAGCTAGAGAAGATATCATGCAGATGTTGCATGTCTTCGCCACTTCCATAATGATATATGAGCTCATATCTCCTCCAGCCAGTCCATGGTCTGTCTTTCACAATGGCTGTTGGCAGCTTCACTTCTCTAAAGGATATGAAATCAAATGGTTTGTGCTGGCTAGTGCACAGATCCCAAAGAGACACACTCACAGTCAAAGTCCTGACTTTACAACACTGACAGTGACAAATCCTTGAGTGTCTGAGAAATATTAGCAGGGGGAAAAGTCCTGGTTTGGGTTTCTTAAGTTAAATGAATTCCAAAAGAGCTTGTGTTTGCACTCATCATTTGTCCAAAACATAAAGGCAACCCCAGCCTCAGTAATTGGTGCTAAACCGAAAGACCCAAACAGAGTGGGAGTTATATAAATGTTATATATTGGCTGTCTACTTCAGATGAAAGCCAGGGAGACTGTTAGTTGTCAAGTGCCTGGCTACTGTGAGGACACACTGCAGCATGTATAACTTCTACCATTAGGAGTTGGCTAGCAGCTATTTGACCATGTGTTTGTATTAGACGTTACAAATTGCAGAGGGATTATAGAAGATCTGTCTATCGGCCTAAAGTTGGCCATGAGTTGTTTTATTCATTGTCTTTGCACACAAACCCTTGGCAGGAAGACAGTTCAAGCCTGATGAGGATCTACTTTTTCTAAAACTAGAACCTTTCTGTTACTTCAGTGGCTCCATACACATTTCCCACTTTTGGAACTGCCATTATGATAGTTCCAAAATAGTTAAACATTATGAATGTTTAACTATTTACAACTGGTTGTTGGTGGTGTCAGTTTACAAATGCTTGGTGAATGGAGCACAGGGAGTCTACCTCAAGGATGCTCTCATTTCTGAACAGAGAACTAAATGTATGTGATGGGAAATTGTTTTATAAACTGTGCTATTTTTTTGTCTATCATTCATTGTATTATTTGGGTACTTTAGTGGATGCCAATTCTTTAAGATGTATAATGGAATTGGAAGAACTTCCAACACTAGACTGCCTTTACCTGTGATAAGATAAGATAATATAAGATAAGAAAGAACTTTATTTATCCCGAGGGAAATTCTTTTGTCCTAAACATGCTCAATGCAACAAGAGGAATAGAGATAGACAATAAGGAGTTTAAAAAAGAACAGTAGTAATAGTGCAAATGTAATAACAAAATAACTAACAAAGTAACATATAACTATAAAAGATATCAAAAATAACTAACAAAAAAACAAATTTAACAGATATAATAAAATAACAGATGAATAGTGCAAGTGGTAATGAAAAGTGACTTAGTGTTTGTGCCATGAATAAAAAGAGATAGCAGCATGTGTTGAGGGGATGAAACAAACATTCAATAACATACAGTAACATAACATAACATAACATGGAAGCATATTTTAGATTCATTTGCAGCAGCATGTCTCTACGTCTTTCATTTATACGAAAAACAGTCATGTGCTGTGCAGCTTTAACATTTAGATTGTGGCTAACAGTGTCTCTACCCCTGCCAGTAATGCAGTCTGAAACTGAAGAGGACAGATTCAAGGAGAGAGAATTCAAGATGTTGCTTGTGGGCCTGAAACTGATGGAAAATAGATTTTATTCAGTTTGGATGCGCAGATAGGAAACAATTCTCAATTTGAAAGGGATGCTCTGATCACAGTATGAGTGCAGAGTTTCACTGCAACATTAGTGTCAACAACCATAGACTGTGGAAAGAGATAAATAGGTAGATAGATATCTTTGTTGTCATTGTATACACAGCTATACAATGAAATTTCAATGAGCTCCACAGAAAGTACATATAAAAAAAATGTATAAGAATTAACAGGATAAAGATATGTAATAACATACATATGGACCTACATAAATACACAAATATAAACACACACACACACATATATATATATATATATATATATATATATGTACATGTGTTTATATGTGTGTGTATGTATGTATTTATATATATTGTAGCGTCCTGCACACAGAGGATGACACGTTTCTATTTTAATGACAACTCCCAAACTTTCAAACTTCTTCCCCCATGGGCCCTCAACTCCTCCCATTCTCTCTCTACAACTCCTACCTGTCTCCCTTTATCCTAAATGAATCCCATCCCATTGCCTAACTATACAACTTTACTTAAACCATAAACTTGAACATGCTACACTACCCCCCCCACCCTTTAGTAGGACAAAATCCCTGAATCTCTGGGACAGCCTTGTCTGCCTTCTCGGTCGCCCTGTGGCCTCCATCCCAGCTGGAGAAGTGGACCTGGCCCTGCTTACGGCGCTGGCCGGAATGGCCACCGCAGCTTCCCCCTCTGAAGGTGCAGCAGGGGAAAAAGGCACTTGCACCACCTCACTAGTCTCCTTAGGCCCTGCAGAGCCCCTGTAGGGTGCCAGCCGGTCATGATGCAATGCCATTTGGCGCCCCCTTGGGGGCAGTTGTACCCGGTATACAACTTCTCCCAGCCACTCTAAGACCAAGCATGGGCCCCCCAATGGGTATCCAGTTTCGGGCATCTGCCCTTTTTCTCTTTGGACCATACACCCACACTAAATCCCCGACTGTGTATTACCACCCCCTGGCATGGAGGTCTTAATTCTTTTTCTTCCTGTGCCTGCAATATGGATTTGCTTCCGGGAAAATGCATGCACAATGTCCAAGCGATCCTGGAGCTCCCTAGCATAGCTCGGACCCGCGGAGGCAGATGGTTCATCTGGGTGTCGTCCAAAGGCCTGTTCCGCAGGAGTTCTCATCTCCCTACCCAGCATTAGAAAAGCCAGTATGCACAATGTACCGCCGTGAACCACAGTGTGGCATGCCATGAGGACAAGAGGCAACTGGATGTCACAGTCTAGCTGATGTGTGGATGTTAAGATGGCTAACTGTTCCCCAAGCATGTGGTTAAACCGCACTACCAGCCCATCACTTTGGGGGTGGAGGGGTGTGGTGCGCATCTTGAACATTCCCAGATGGTCACACATGGCGGAGAAAACTTTTGATTCAAACTTTCTCCCTTGGTCATTGTGAATGGACTCCGGGACCCCCAGTCTACTGAACATTCCCTCAACCAGAGCATTTGCAACTGTCTCTATCTTCTGGTCTGTCAGTGCATAAGCCTCTGGCCATTTAGACAAATAGTCTATGGCAGTGAGTATGAAACGGTTTCCTCCTCTTGTAGGTTCCCCCACATGAAACTGCTGCAACTGTGCCCTTGTCTTGCCTTGAAGGCCTTTGAGGGGTGTACAGCGGTCACAATCCCAGCAAAAGTCTGCAACATCCCTCCCCATTTTCCCCTAGTTTCCCACAGCTGCAGGGCATCAAACTTGGCCCATAGCCCTTTTAACACTGTGGAGAGAGCTGCCTCCTCCTCCCAGGGTGGTTGTTGCTGGGTTTCTACCCATGCTATGACAGGCTGCAGCTCAGGGTCTTGTTTCTGTTCTGCAGACCAGTCTGGAACATGCATCAGCTGTGACACCCTGCTCTCCAGTAGGGTTGTCTCACAGTCTTGTTTGCCCTCTGTGTCCTTCTCTATGTGCTGCTCTTGTATCCTAACCTCCCGGAGAGTAGAAGGTGAAGGTCATATGTGAGTGGCCCACCCCTGCAGACCACAAGGAGTTGAAAAACTTTTTGGGGTTGGCCTCGTATTATAGGAGGCTTGTGCGGGGGTTTTCATGTGTTGCAACCCCCCTGTACAAGGTGCTTCAGAAAGATCAGAAGTTCATCTGGTCAGAGGACTGTGCAAAGGCTTTCCAAGCCTTGCAAATAGCCTTGACAAGTGCACCCATTTATCCTGGACACAGTTGCTAGCGGAGAAGGGGTGGGTGTGGTCCTGTCACAGGTGTGGGTGGAAGGGGTGAGGGTGATGGTCATCCAAAAAAAAACAGGCATTCTGTATATGGGACCCCCTCTAACCCTTTCTCCATCAAGAACTCAAATGTGGCAGGCGCATTACATAAGCAGAAACATGGCGCTTTTAACTGCCATAGTCCTTTCCCTCTGCCACACAACCTGGGTGTCTTATGTTCTCAGAAGCCCACAGAGCTCAAAACGAAAACAAGCTGCACTTCACACAAAACGCAGGGAAGTTCCCAGAGGACCTTCGCTCAGAAGGGAACCCAAGCACAACTGTAGAAAGGGGGAACTCGGCAACTCTAGCAACCCTGCTAATGAGCTAACAAAGCTCATCTCTCTCACCTGGGTTGACTAGGCTTCTGACAACCACACACACAACAACCTACCACGTATACCTAATATTCTGGCGAAGGGGGCTGTTGGGGGAGTGACTGAAGCGGACCAGACATGACAGGAAACTCCAACCATCCCCAAAGCTGCATGAGGACAGCCCCAGTGACCGGGCTGGCCCAGAGCAGCCGGTCTCCATGGAGGACAACCTCGAGGTCGAGGAGCATGACGCTCCGGCCTGTTCCTCTGGAAGTCCTCTATGAGTTCCTGGCTCAAGACCTCACCTGCCGGGATCCAGCTGCTCTCCTTGGGGCCATACTTCTCCCAATCCACTAGGTACTGGAGGCCTCCTCAACATCTTTGGGAGTCCAAAAGCTGAGGTACATTCATTTCCTGGCAGGCAACTGACGGGGTCTTGGACATGGTGCAGACGAAACAGGAGTTTACTGTCCTTTCCACAGCTGCCCGTAAAGAAGGCCACCAATACTTACAATGGAGCACCTCAATGGTTCGGTGGACCCCGGGATGCCCTGTAGCGGGAGTATTGTGCGCCCACTCGATAACTTTTACTCTGAGTGTTTCTGGTACATATACATTGTCCCCTGGACAAGCTTGAGAAATGGGGTTCTATGAATTTTCACTCAATCTTGACATCTATATCCTAACTTATGGGCGCTACAATGAGCTCTGAAGGGATTATGGGTTCAGGAAAACTTTTCTCCTCTGATGCTGCAAAACACCTTGACAAGGTGTCTGCTCTCCCATTATGGGAACCAGGGTGATACGTAATCTGATAGTTAAATCTGCTATAGAACAGAGCCCATCGAACCTGTCTAGGGCACAATCGCTTTGCCTGCCGGGTGTCGGGCCCCTTCTAACCAGTGACGCCACTCCTGTAGCACCACTTTGACCGCCAGGAGTTCACAGTTCCCGATGTCATAGTTGCGTTCCGCGTCGGCCAGCTTCTTTGAGAAGGCACAGAGGTGTCATTTCTGAGGAGTGCCATAATGCTGTGACAGCACCATGCCTAATCCCACTTGAGAGGCATCTACCTCTACTATGAATGGTCTTGAGGGACCAGGTAGTTTGAGCACTGGTACTGATGTAAACCGTGCTTTGAGTTGCTCAGTCGCCGCCCTGGCTGCCGGGGTCATACATAGCCTTTTCGGCTTGCCTTTCAATAGGCCAGGTAGCAGTGCTGTAACAGTACTAAAGCCTCTAAAGAACCTGCAGTAAAAGTTGGAGAAGCCTAAAAACCTCAGCAATTCATTGACCGTCTTAGGCTGAGGCCACTCTGATACTGCCCTGACCTTCTCCTGATCTATCACCACCCCTCCTGGACCTATTCGATAACTGAGAAATGAGAGTTTAGTTACATGAAACTCACATTTCTCAGCCTTCACGTACAAACCGTACAGGAGCAGGTAACGAAGGACTTTGCGAACATGCACAGTGTGTTCTGTAAAGCTTTTTAAGTAGATAAGTATATTGTCAAGATATACTATCACAAATTTCTGTAACATGTCTCTTAATACGTCGTTCATTAGGGCTTGAAAACACAACAGAGCGTTTGCAAAGCCATACGGCATTACAGAAGACACGGTACTAAAGGCTGTCTTCCATTCGTCACCTGCCCTAATGCGCATGAGGTTGTACGCACTCCATAGGTTGAGCTTAGTAAATATGCTTGCCCCACGCAGCTGCTCGATGGCCGGGAGGATGAGAGGAAGCAGATGTGGGTACTTAATAGTGACTGCATTGAGCCCATGATAGTTAATGCAGGGTCCAAAGCCTCCATCCTTCCTCTCAATAAAGAAGCCGCCAGCCGATGTGGGGGAAGAGGACTTGCTTACGTATTCCTGCTGGAGCGTCTCGGTCACATAGTCTGCCATTGCCTTGGTGGACAGACTTTGAACCGAGGGGGAATTTTCCCCTAGCAGGAGATCAATAGCACAATCCCATGGTCGATGTGGAGGGAGGCAGGCAGCAAGATTTCTCCTCAAGACTTCTATACTGAGAGGGTATTTTTACTGGGGATTCTGCAAATGGGCTTTCTACCGATGTAGTTCGAATAAATGTCCCTTACAATGTTGACTACAGCTAGGAGCTTATTGTTTAATACTGGTTGTGTTCCAATCTATCACTGGATTATGTTTCTTTAACCAAGGTAATCCTAAAATCATAAGGGGTTCAGGATGTTCTAACACAGAACTTTAGACTCTCTGAATGTCGTGGTGCTATTCTGAGTCCTACAGGTCTTGTGGACCAACAGACAGATTTCTCTGCTAAGAGCCGTCCATCTAAGACCCTCACAGGGATAGGGACTGGCAATTTCTCCACCGGGAGATGAAATGACAATACTAGAGCCTTGGACACAAAATTCCCATCCAATCCGGAGTCTATAAGAGCGGAGACAAACACAGACATGTTAGATACAGACAGATGGGTGGTAACAATACATTGTGTCTTTGATGCAGGAGTCATGTAAAGAGTCAAAGAGGGAGACGTGATCTTTGGCTTAAGGAGTGGACAGGCTGGGACCAGATGTCCGCTACCTCCACAATACAAACACAAGCCCGCTTGAAGACGACGTCTCCTTTCTCATGGTGTTTTCTCCTTTCTCGCCCAGTCTCATGATCTACAATCTATTAAAAAATGTGCTGCAATCACGCTTTAGGCCTTTTTTTGTGCTAGGACAATGCTTCACTACCCAATGTATTTTAATGTGCACTGCGTAACACCACCAGTATCAGCACTAACTGGTGACTGAAGGACAGTAGGAGAGAAATTTGCGCACGTCAACTTAAAAAGAGTTTTGCACTGTCTTTGCCTCCTGTTCATGCGAAGTTGACTTCTGTTGTAGCCTATGAATGAACGCTTTTATGCAATGTTGTGAAAATATACTACACATTTCCCACTAAAAATGTAATGATAATGAGTTGATTCCTTATCGTTTTTGTTTGCAAAGCGGTTGAAACAGGTTGAAAGGCTGTGAGCCGGGGAAAGTCCCTAAACTTAACAGTCACCCTTTAGCACTGATACTCGCGGTGTTACGCACTGTGCAATAAAATACATAGGGTAGTGAAGCGTTGTCCTAGCACGAAAAAAAGGCCTAAAGTGTGATCGCAGCACATTTTTTAATAGATTTTATGTCGTTAAGGCTGCACAAAAAGTCGTGAGATTGGGCTGTGAATACAGTCTGGAGTGCTGGCTCGGTCCAGCCACTCTCGGCTGCCAAAATCCAGAAGTGAATCGAGTATTTACATTTATGGCATTTAGCAGAAGCTTTTTATCCAAAGCGACTTCTATTCCCTAAGTACAGGGGACAGTCTCCCTGGAGCAACTTGGGGTTAAGGGTCTTGCTCAGGAACCCAGTGGTGGTGCTGAAGGTAGGATTTGAACCCATGACCTCTTGGTCCAGAGGCAAGTATCCTACCCACAGTATTTCGTGGCGAGCACTACTAGATTCATCATGATCTGGGTAGTCGAAGGCTGTTTTGAATTTCTCCCAAAATTCTGCATATTCGGGGATCTCTGTGCTCCCTCCTGTCCACAGAGCTGTAGCCCAGTCCAATACATGCCCTGTAAGGTGCTGTGCCATGACTGAGACCTTCTGAGAAGGAGTTATTTCCAGGTACTCTGCAAAGCATAAGTCACAGGTTAACAGAAAGTTCCTGCATGCAGCTGGGTACCCCCCATACCTCTCAGGTAGTGACGCATGTCTTGGAGCAGTCACAGATGTTGGTGCTGGTGGGGGTGTGGATCTCATGGTTTGCAGCAGTTGCCCCACCACAGTCGTCAGCTGCACCAGCTGCACATTGTGGCTTGCTATCTGTCGTTGGAGTTACTCCTCATCATTGGGAAGGTGGACGGCTGCAGCATTCATGGTTGGGGCATGGTCATCTGTCATGTCGGGCTGATGGAACAGACACACTTACAGGCTTTTAGACTTTTAGAGAATAATGAAGTTTAATGAAGAAAAGTCAAGTTCAGAAGCTCGCAGAGCTCAAAACGAAAACAAGCTGCACTTCTCACAAAACACAGGGAAGATCCCAGAGGACCTTTGCTCTGAAGGGAACCCAAGCATGACTGGAGAAACTCAGCTGCCTCGCAGACTCACATGCAGCTTAGCTGACCCACTCATATCAGGGGCCAGTACCAATACTCCATAGGTTAGGAGTGGAACATGAAGGTGGATAAACCACCACTTAAACCTGTAGGGACAAAAGAGGAGAGACACAGAGAGAAGGTTCACAGTCACAATCCAAGTCACTAGTAAAACAAAGCATCCAGCCGTGCGCTGCTTGGCTTGTTAGAGGAGGCTCCCCAGCTGCCACTTGGAGAGTCCGATGGAGCTTGACTGGAAGTCCTTTACACACGCAATAGTTCAAACCTGTGTAACACACAGGCATTGTTAGACTTCACACAAAGCACAACAAACCCACGTCGAGGCTGAATGGAGCTCCTCTGTGACCATGCACCAAGTCTCCGGATCAGCTGAGCTTTAAACCGACACACATACCCAGACAACCAATCACATGATGCAGACAATAACCTCCATTAACACAATATGCTTAAACTAAACTCAGGACAGGTGGACATGTCGTCAGGTGCCTAGCAACCCCGCTAATGAGCTAAAGAAGCTCATCTCTCTCACCTGGGTTGAGTAGGCTCTTTACGTCCACACACACAAAAGCCTACCATATCATCGCCCCGTGCCCAGAGCTGTGTATACCTAATATTCTGGCGAAGGGGGCTGTTGGGGGCGTGACTGAAGTGGACCAGACGTAACAACATCTTGTCTGTGACCATTTGTATGGACCTTTTTCTGATTTGATAACTTGCTAAATTAGCCACCCCTACCAGTGCAAATTGTCAGGTGACTGTTAGTAATTAGCGCAGCTCTCTGTAAATTTGCCCCATATTTACCATTTAAATACAATATTTATTATAAATGTGGGTCACTTGCACTTGCACTAGTTGATCATTGTATGACATCCAGACCTATCCAGCATATAGATTCTTCAGATGAATGTATTATTCTTTACATAACGTTGTCCTTGAGTATAGATCTGTATCAGTCAAATAGATTTAGTAAAAAAAACAAATTGTAATCAGTGTAATTTCGGTGTTTATTTGACCATTGACCAATCAAACAATATGTTCCACAGTCCATGTAAACAAGGTTTGTGTGTTCAGAAGCCTGTGTGTTTAGAGATAGTGCTGCGACCGGGTGAGTGATGTGTCAGGGATAAACTTGATCAAGATGTCTGGCTGAGGTAATCCAAGGACATGGTGTACCATGCAGCACAGTGCTTTGAATGTGGCATTCCCTGGCTCCTGACTCATGGACTCATCTCTCTTCTCCTGCTCCTTCTCTTTCTTTTCCTTTCTCTCTGAATGAGAGGCTGATTTCCACAGGCACATCCAGAGAGATGTTTAAGGAACATGTTCATTTAGAAAAGCAGGCGCCGTGGCAATTACACTTTTTTTACATGGAGAAAGTGCGTTTTAGGACTGGGCATGAAAGAAAATGTCTCTTTGATTAATTACTTTCCATTGGTTTGCCTGGAAGACTGAGCTAATTTTAATTTATGGCAGAAATAGTTCAAAAATTGATGCTTTGGAAGTGAAGGGTCTTTCTGCCTTTCAATCTCTTCCTTTAACATAGTACAGTCTCGTGCTGCAATTATTTTTATGTATTAAGAACACAAGCTACTAATTTGTTGCTTACTATTTAAACATGCAACCATATGAACAGGAATATACTTCACACTTTGGTGACCACTTAAAGTAATGAACATAAAAAATGTAAGCTTTAATTGAAGTACATTTTGTTTATGAAAACAAAAAAATCATGTCACAATTGTTCCTGCCTCTAGAAACTAGTAACTAAGGGAAGTTCCAATTTATATTTCCCTTTTTCAAGAAGTTTAAGAACTTAAGTAGACATCACTGACTGTTTCGCTGAGGTATAAATAAAAAGGGACACAGAAGCCAAATTAGCTTTAGCATTCATCATCAAGAAGAAGATTACAGAATATACTAATAAAATGAGATTAAAATGTGCTGAATCATGCGTTAGCTATAAAAAGTAGTTATACACCTAAAATGGCCATATCCATTCAACAGTAATGAAGAATTTAAAAACAATTGGAATTGTCGTGAATCTACCCAGAAGTTCATGTTAGATGCACAATATATTAAATGCAGGTGCCAGTAACCGTGAATCAGTTCAAGTTTTGTTTACTTCCAGTACTGGTTACATTATTTTTTCCACTTATTTGCAGTGTTAATTAATCACCAGACTTTTTTAAATGACCTTTTTCTTTACTAAGGATGCCATTAATTATGTTGCTGACTATGCAGCTCTGGAAACAGAATAAGAGACCACTGCAAAAATGTTCAGTTTCTCAGGTTTTATCTTTTATAGGTGCAAGTATTGAACTGAACAGCTTTGCCTTAGTTTTTCAGAACTGCTAACAATATTTCTCCTAATTTCCAAATAAAAATATTGTTCTTTAAAGCATAATTGCAAAGGAAATGACAATACATAAGAACAAAAGAAATGATGCAGTGTTTACAGAACTTAAATAATTAAAAGAAAACAAATCTCTTTGTTTACTCAAACAAAATGGCAATAAAGACCTTTGACATATGTCTAGTATCGTTTTGCCATCCAACCGGTCACACTGCAGGAGGAGAGTGTTGATTACAGCAGTGTTTATACTTTTCCTTATTAAATAAGATTTGATTCAGGTGAGCAGTAATCAGTACCTCATGAAGCGGAATGAGGTGCTTGTGTAGGAATTTAACAGACACTGATCTGGTATTGTTGTCATACTCATAGAGATGCTGATTTAAAAATAAATTGCAGTGGTCTCTAATTTTTGTGCTGGTCACAATATTTGTTATATGCATGATGTAGGGATATAGCATATATTGAGATAAACTTCCTAAGTACATGAAACTGCTCATTGAATTTGGTGCAATTGTTTGGTCTGAATTTGGTGCAATTGTTGCTGTATGCTGCGATATTTGAAGACATATTTTATGTCACGTTATTCAATGTCAGAGCAGGTTTAGGTCATGTTAGGGCTTTTACTTTAGTAGTAGGCAAAATAATTTAGTAGGCAAAAAAGTGAATAGCCAAACTAATCCAATGTCAGTCTGAGGCAAACAGATCCAACTCCCCAGGCAAAAGACAAACGCCAAAATACAGTGTGTCAGTACATGGCCAGACAGCAAATAAAAAACGCCCAGTATGCTAGTCAGCACACAATACTTCACAAGGACATGCAAGAAACAATGGTTTATTTATACTGAAAGTGAGGCTAGTACCCAGGTGATCTCGATCTAGTAATCAGGGGTCGTTCTGAGACTTTAGAGTGAGTGTCTGGAGCGAGTTGTCAGGCTGGTTCTAGAGATTGTGTTGCGGATCTTGGTCAAAATCTTACAGGAACTGAGAAAGTGACAACCTTAAGACGAGCTCCTGTGCCATTAAATGGATCAGTGGTGTCTTTTTTCTTATTGGGATTAAACTGGCTGAGAAATGAGCACAAGCTGGTATTAACACAGTGACACACTCTGCCCTGATCCCAACAACAGTCTCCCATGGCAGGAGAGAGTGAGAGAAGAGCAGACAGTAAGACATGAGAAAGAGTGAGAGAGAGAGAGAGAGAGCCCTGTGTATTTTCTATTTGAAGTTACACTGGAACCAGATAGGATGGTCCAAACGGTGTGTATGCGCACACGTGAGTGCAGGGTGGAGGCAGGAGACCATGTTTATTGGCTCATCTGAACATGTGTGTCAGGGATGTTTGTGTTTATAAGTCTTGGTTCTTAATTGTGTGTTTTATTTCCTATCCGTGTTTGTATGACTGTCCTGCGTCTATTTTGGTACCTAAAGCCAGACTGTATTTGTCTCTGCCGGACAGTGTGTCATTGTATGAGAGTCTGAGACTCTCTGTCTCACTTTAACCATATTCGCTTTCTGTCACGGCACACTCCCAGTATACCGGGCCCATTCATACCCCTGAATAGCACAGGGCCTTTTTCTAAATTCATGGGAATGTTTGGACTGTCTTTATGCTTATATGGCAAGACTTTGTCCTTGACTTTGAGCTCTCACCCACACACATTAACACACACTCGAAATCCTCTTTCACTGTGCACTGTGCATAGCCTTTAAAACAGAGGTAAAGTATAAGAACTTACGCAAACACTCTTGGGAGGTGATGATGGTAGGCATTTTTGTGTGCCACATTTTGGGGCACGCTTCACATTGTGTTTAACATACATATATGTGAATGACCACAATGAAAAAGTGCTCATATGTGATAAAGTGCATGGATTACAAATTATGAAATATTTCTGGGTTTTGTAGTGTTTGTCATACGTGAACACACCACTGCATGCAGTATGAACAGGATTTCTGCATGGAATTCTTTCTCTTCATTTAGCCCATTCACCAAGTGAAGCAGCAGGCAGCCAGGAACACAGGGCCCGGGGTGTTGCCACTAGCAGTCAGCGGTGCCACCAGCAGTCCAGGGATTCGAACCCATGGCCTTTTGCTCACAGGGCCAACTCCCTATCCACTAGGCCACCAGTCGCCCCAGCTACCCTTTTTTGTAAGGGTTCAGACCCTAGCTGGACTGAGGATTAATCTTGGATCAGAATCCACTGATCATTGTTACAAAAACTGATTTTAGAATCGAGGAGCTGTCCTACTCCTTGTGGGGGTAGGAGGGGATATATTTACGGAAAAGCTGTGGGTGACAAAACAATAAGTAAAATTTATTTGCAGAGCCATGACTTCTGGGGTAGGTGGAAAGTTGTGTAATTTGGTTTTTAACTGAACTACTCCTTTAAAATGGAATTTCACAGATTTTGGTGCATTGTAAACAAACTTACCAATGTCTTTCTCACAAACACATGTGTACTTTGTACTGCTATGTGCTACACATCTGATTTTTAATGTAAAGTTTTTCATGAAATGTCATCATACATCTCTAGAGTGAACCAGTTCACATCAAACAACTCAGAATGACTCTTTCAACAATTCCATTTACTAATCCTGCAACTGCTTACTATAACACTGTACATCCCTAACTATGCTGTAGTTAATAGTCTATCACTGTCTTCCTCAGAAGAACCAAATCCATTTTACAGTGTCCTTGATGATTGAAAAGGCTTGTATTGAAAATAAAACACTGAAATATCTTAATATTGAAAATCATACTGAAAATAAAATTGATATTGAAAACAAAACTTTCATTTAAGAATAAAGCAAACATGTCATTAGTCAATATGACATACGTTGGTTGGCAGGGCAACGCTTTATAGTATTATGGTATAATGCATAATCTGGACACACTACGTGCCAACAAGTTTTTGGGAGGAATACCAGAAAGAACCACTTCCTATTTTTTGTCCACAAGTAAAAGTGCCTGTGCTCTTTGCCAGATGTCATTAGAACTGAACCAGGGTGCTGTGGTAAGACCAAACAAAAACGTCTTTGATTTCAAATGCTCAAGTTGGGTTTGGTATAAAAATAAAGAAGACAGTACTGTTCTGTATGCAAACGTGGGTTGCACAAAATATTAAATGATAGTTATTTACATGCTTTTAGGGATAAAATCAAGGTTGTAGAATTGGGTAGAGACATTTCTACCAATATCCAGTGAATATGGAATTGTCACTAGCAATCATTTTAAATGAAAAAAAAAATCAAACTGCTGTTATTTGGAATACAAATGGTTAACAGTCCTGTTTCTGTACTCCTGCCCTTCTAAACCAGTATCGTTAAAGGATTGCCTTTGCCCTTTCTTGCTAATGTGTGATTTGCTGAAGCTTTATCTGACTTTAGGAGGAACTCAGAGCAGTTGTTGTGAAAGACATCTTTACACTAACACTTCTGTGGTCAGAAGTATGCAACACATTGTGTTTGGTGTTCAGTAAGAGACTATTGTTGCTAGGATTTTTTATTTTGAGATGGAAATGCAAATTTCTAGATCTTCGGTTTGAAAACTGTACCCATCTTGAAATGTGTAGGTTTCAGTCAGGTGACAAATAAAAATAAAAAATTTCCTATGTTCTTGTGATCGCGATACTTCGTCACTAGTTACGTGGACTACAGTTCCAGCCTGTAGGTGTCCCTCATATGACGTGTGTACCTGTCACGTGGGGTGCTCAGGGAAAGTGAAGTGAGGCACAAAGTGCAGGTTCCTTTAGATGGTTTTATATAAAGACACAGACTCTAAACAAACAAAACCAAAAGGCACAAGGGCCTAACAGAAAAAGTAATACTACATACATAAGGACAGGGTCACATGCAGGAACTATCAAGGTAGTGTGAGGGTTGATCTGCCAATAACACTCAAAGTCAAAGACCTTAAATACCAAACACTCTCAGACAAAAACCAATCAAAAGGCCCAATCACTTAAACTAATACACAGAACAGGTGACACAGTGACACACGACACAAACATCCACTTAATTCAAAATAAAAGACCCATAACTAAAAACCCAGCCCTAACAGTACCTGTATACAGATGTTAATGCATGAAAGATGTTAGCGATTGAACTATGGCTAGAGTTACTGCTTTTGTGAGACCATCAGGGTCAAAACCCATGTTTTTGGACAAAATAATGTGATCAAATCTGACTTTTTTCTTGTGGTAATGGGCTCATATGGAATGTATATATATATTTGTTAGTTAAGAAAGACAACATGTCAAACATTAAGGAAATTTTTAGCAGCCTTTTTTCATTCATATTACATAAATATTTCAAGGGCACTGTAACAGTCATTTTTGCATTGTACCTACCTCAGACACTGCAAGGTCATTACTGTTTGCACATTCTTTGTAAAGGGAAATCATGATCTCATTTAAGATTTTTCCCTACATTACTTTCTTTTTTAAGAACGTGCAAGTTGTGTTCAAAATAATAGCAGTCAGACATCACTAACCTGATCAATCACTGTTTTTGGTAGAAATATTATATATATTTCTACATGGCAAATAATTTACTAGCAGGTGTAGTAGAGTACCAGAAAACCAACAGACCCAACAGTCATGAAATGCATGCGGCTGATTCTTTGTAATTTAATCATTAATTGAAAGGGGCGTGTACAAAATAATAGTGTGGAGTTCAATTTGTGAGGTCATTCATTCTTTGAAAAAACAGGTGTCAATTATTGCCCTTATTTAGGGAAGAAATGTTGTACATGCTGTTTATAGTCCAATTCTCTCTGAAATTCTGAGTGAAATGGGTCGTTCCAGATATTGTTCAGAAGAACAGTGTACCTTGATTAAAAAGTTGATTGGAGAGGGGAAAACATACAAAGCAGAGCAGAAAATCATAGGCTGCTCAGCTAAAATGATCGCAAATGCTTTAAAATGACAATCAAATCCTGAAAGACGTGAAAGGAAACAAAAAACTACCATTCGAATGGATCGAAGGATAGCCAAAATGGCAAAGACTCAGCCAGTGATCAACTCCAAGAAGATCAAAGAATGTCTAAAGTTCCCTGTGAGTACTGTTGCAATTAGATGACGCCTATGTGAAGCCAAGCTATCAGCAAAGTAACATTGTTGGAAAAAACGTGCTGAAGAGGTTACAGTTTGCCCAAGAGCACATTGGCCTAAAGAGAAATGACAACATTTTGTGGATTGATGAAAGCAAGATTGTTCTTTATGGGTCTAGTGGCCGCAGACAGACGACCCCCAAACACTGAATTCAAGCCACAGTACACTGTGAAGACTGTGAAGCATGGTGGCGTAAGCATCATCATATGAGGATGTTTTCTAATACTACAGTGTTGGGCCTATTTATCACATGCCAGGGATCTTGGCTCTGTTTGAATACCTCAAAATACTTGTAGAGGTCATGTTGCCTTATGCCGAAGAGGAAATGCCCTTGAAATGGGTGTTCCAAGAAGACAGTTACCCCAAACACACCAGTAAATGAGCAACATCTTGGTTCCAGATCAATAAGATTGACGTTATTGAGTGGCCAGCCCAATCCCCGGACCTTAATCCTGTAGAAAACTTGTGAGGTGACATAAAAAATGCTGTTTCTGAGGAAAAACCAAGAAATACAGAAGAACTGTGGAATGTAGTCTAATCATCCTGGGCCAATCATCCTGTTCACAGGTGCCAGAAGTTGGTTGACTCCATGCAACACAGATGAGCAGCAGTTCTCAGAAACAGTGGTCATGCAACAAAATATTAGTTCAGTGATTCAAAGGAAAGGAAAATCTTAAAACATTTTTCAGTTTATACAGTGAATGTTTGAGTTTGTAAAGAAAAATGTGGACACTGCTATTTTTTTTAACAGACCAATATTCACTTTTCTTCACATTCTGTAAAGGAATAACACAAATTTGATATCTTTTTCATGTTTTGATTTGGAATAGAATGTGTAGTGTTCCCAATGCATTTGTGTATATGACAAAAAAAGCTATTATAAGGATTTTGAGCTTTATTCACTTTTTAAAACACACTACTATTATTCTGAACACAACTGTATATGTTGCATAAGGTACATTTAGTTAGTATTGGGTACCATACTAGCTTTTCTAAACTTTTCCCTAACCCAAAACTTGTTTTGAGCAGTTGATACAAACCACTATAGAAAAACTAGATCTAGGTAATTTAATCTCTAATTATTGGCTAAATGGTTTATTCGTATTTTCTTTTAACCAGTGACGTTTAACAGGGGTGCACAGTTGTGTCCCTGCAATGTGCATTTTTAAAAATACCTTGAATATTAGTTTGTCCTCTTCTTTGTGTTAGCATTTCCAAAACACATTTGAGGTACATACAGGTACATGCAGAGTTTAAGAGATCTGGTTAATGAACAAAGTGGTGAAACCTCTCTGTAGTCCTTTCGCTTTTCCAAAATGGAAACTAGATTAACCTAGACTAACTTGAAACTGATATCTTTGTCACTTGAGAGCATTCTGGTGTTGGTTAGGTTTTTGTTTCTTTTTCCAGAAGGCTCTGTTCTTTGTTCTCTCTCTCTCTTGGTGATTTAATATCCTCGCAAGGTTTCTTCTTCCACTGTTATGCAGATAACATAATAATGATGTCCTTTCCTCCCGGAGACTTTCAGATCTTAGCCCAGATCTCTGCATGTCAGGAATACATTTGGGTGACAGTGCAACACCTGAAGCTAAATCAAGGCAAAACGGAGCAAGCCCTGACCCGATCAATAGTTTTAGAAATGCTGTCATCACCCCCACATCAAAAGCATGAAATCTCTTAGATGAAGAGCTTTCATTTTCATCTCACAGTCTCTCCTGAACTTGCAGGTAACTTCTTTCTAACATCAGGAGAGTTTGTCCATTCCTCACCACTGATACCACTCAGACACATGTCCAGTTACTTATCATTTCAAGACTGGACTACTGTATTGGACTACTTCTTCTGAAGACCACAAGATGAGATAGCTGAACCAGCAGCAGCACGTCTTCAAAATAAAAATTCTCACACACCAGTCTACTACTGCAAATCCTTCACTTTAAAACTCGAACACTCACCTACAAAGCCACAATGGTCCAGTTCCATCTCACCTATTAGTACCTATCAGAACACAGGTCACAGCTCGCCCCCTTTGAGCATCAAGCACAGTCTGACTTGACCCACCTCTTCTCAGAGATTGAAGAAGTTCTTCAAGACTTTTCTCCGCTTTTGCACAGAAGTGGTGAACGAACTTCCCCTGACCATCATAACTGCTGAGACCCTTGCTGTCTTCCGACGGTCACTGAGGACCCACCTCTTCACTGAGCACTTAGGATAACTACATGCTCATGCCATAAACTGAATTAGCCAAAACAAACTTTACCCCACAGAAAAGTCTTCTGTGTGTGATCAGATAGGACCCTGGTGCAGCACTTGTTTCATCTCTGGTAGAATCTTTGTCTTCAAGCAGCTAGTAAGTCTGGGCTTATTAGTATGAGGGACATGTTTTCTTGACTACAAAGCGTAGATATGCACTCTGGATAGAAGCAAATGTAAATGTAAAAGGTATTGAATGACAAAATCTGGGATCGTGGATGTGTGGATATGTATATGGATGAAGGTCATATTGTTTATTGGTGTACTTATTTCTTCTGGTTTTGTATTATGTTTGCCATTTTAGAATCTATGCAGGAAATCTTTTCTTCGTGCAAAACAATACTTGAGCAAATCCAGCCATACCTTATTATGGAATCTTTACATTAGATTAGTACCTTCTCACTGTGGTTTGGGGCTTTTATATGCTGTTCACTTTTATGTAGAACAAGCTTTAAAGTGATTTACATATTAACAGGTTTGCTAATTTGTGACGTTATGGGTCATGCTCTAAGCCTGATGTCAATCATTGATGCGCTACTTATTCATAGCACACCATGTATATGCATGTACCAAAATAAAGAAGTTCTTCTGAGTTTTTTTATAATGCTGGACATTCATTATAAATTTTTATTGCGATTAATCACATGGTTTTCTGCGATTAATCATGACTTATCACACTGTTATACGCAAAATTCTATAATCAATTCAAAAGTAGTGTATTGTGCACTTTTATTTTAAAAGTACTGCTATATGAACAAAAGTGAAATAACCTGGTTTTGCAAACACTTGACACAAATAAGGTGCTTTTTAACAGCAGTGTTCCCTTTAACACAGTTGCAAGCACTGGAAGGGGGACTCTGCAGAGTTGACTCTTCTCTTGACGTTATAGCAAGCTGACGTTATATACAACACGAGCACCAAGCTTCAGCTGTTCAGAGCGGATCCAGCAGCATGTGGCGCAGACTCTCTCACTGCCACTAAGAGAGTAGTGAGTCCTCCAAGAGTCTCTGTTTTCTTCCCCTTCTAGTGTGTACAAAAACTTGCAAACAGGAGTAGCAATATTCTTCTTTACAAAACATACCCAGACCAGAACCCACGATTGTCAATGGGTGACCACGCAAAGATTCTCAGGTACTGTGGCTTATAAAACCCACAAGCACACACACACAGCCCATCACATGACAAGACAATTAACTCAAGAACAAGCAGTCATCTAATCAAACACGAGACAGGTGGACATGACATTAGGCACCTAGCAACCCAGCTCAGGAGCTAATGAAGCCCCACTACTGTCACCTGGGTTGCCTAGGCAGGAAACGACCAAACGCACCACAAACCATGACCTAATTCATATGTGTCCATAGCCGTGTACCACCTAGTACTCGGGCGACGGGCTTCGTCGGGGGCTGACTGAGCTGGACCAGACGTGACAGAGACGATCGGTTTGTGTTAGTTAGGGCAGTTTGAAATGGGCTTTCTGCTCTCAGAAATGAGAACTAGTTACTTCAGATATTCTGTTGTATTCTTTTTGACACCTTCTGTATTTCAATTTCATTTTTAATTTTCAATATTGGTAACGCAGGTGTTTTTTTATATGATGCCATGTAAACTGGATGTTCATATAATTAGCACCCTGCCTGAATGTATTACAATTATAATAAAACAAGTCTGGTGAATCTTGGGTGAGTAATAAACAAGTTATGGCTAATTAAATCATGAGAGCTCATCATATGTCAACACATGTAGTCCTGACAGCAGCACAACTGTCTCATCTATAGCTACGCTTTAGAAAGACCAGTACATGATAGTAAAGCTGACTTTTGGCAGATCTGACTTATGGCAGTCGTTTTCATGACTAGTGACTCTTGCAGATGGATTCTACTCTGCATGCTGTGATAGCTGCAAATAACCCACCAAAAATAAATGCTTTGTGGTTTATTTCTTGCGTTGTGTTTATTGGGAATAATAAGCCTGTGGTTACCATGATGACCATGACTGTCATATTAATTCAGCTGACAGTCATTTCTTTGTGAATAGACTGTGTCAAATATTGGATGTAAATCATCCTCTGTGCGGGACTGTGGGTGAGACTGGGCCAAAACCTTCGGCCGCGTGCAGGAGTCAAACAAATGGTGCCAATTTTCTGCGGGATCAAGTGAGAACGTGAATAAGAAATTGGTCTTGTGGACTTAATAACTGGATAATTATGTATGGACTATATAATATAATATAATATATAATATAATATAATATAATATAATATAAATGAAAGTACATAAATAAAATAATGACCATGATCCAGCTATGTGTTTCATTTTACTGTTTAATGTTCTCTGGTTTCTCCCACAGTCCAAAGACATGCACGTCAGGTGAATTGGGGAATCTAAATTGGCCGATGGTGTATTAGTGAATTGTGTGAGTCCCTGCCTCGCACTCGTAGACCCCAGGATAGGCTCTGTGACCATAGCAAGGATTAAGTGGTTACAGAAAATGAATAATTAGAATTTGATCATGAAAGATTTTAGCACCAAAACAAACTCTGATTACCCCTTACCCTTACTCCTAAGCAATTCCCTAGCATTACCTATTTGGTAGATTCTAATTTGACAATGCCTTAATTGCAGAATTGTATAGAGGTAAAGATTAGGCTGTTGGGCTGTATCTTCAGTGTAGGTTCTGCTCAAACCATCAGAACATTACATTTTAGTTCCCCTAACATTTTGTTAACATTAGATCATAATTGCAGTTTAAAAAGTTCCATGTTTATTTGCAAGGAAGGGTGTGGTAAAGTTACATAAATGCTCAAATGACTTACTGAAATACTGAAACTATAAAAATAACCAGAGGAGCACCATGTACTAAGATCAGGGGTATATTCTGGATACACTGTTCATACATGAATGAACTGATCGATGTAAAGGATCACCTGAAAAGTTTTGATTTTTCTTTTCACATGAGCCCACAAATACATGTACAGTGGAATTATACCCCACAATATGTAAAGCCTGAAGAGATCTGATCAGACCTGTTTTAGCAGAAAAATCAACAAACAGTGCTAGCCTTTCCGAGACTGCAGTTTGACTCCACTTATATAAACACAAATACAGACAGGCACACTAATAGTGCTGTACAATATAGATACAACATCACTGTGATGGGGATAAAGACATGCTTGCATTATTTTTGACCATAATCATTCATATTTTGCATTACCAGAATGCATTCATTGTTG
>JBBPCX010093523.1:0-24512 GCA_037974365.1 Hydrocynus forskahlii | reverse complement strand
TATGAAAAGTGCTAAAACTACTATTTTGAAGAATGATTATAGGACTGTGTTCCCTGCTTCACTGTATCTCACGCTGTCCTCTGTCTCAGGTCAGTCTGTCTGTGGGCTGTTAAAGCTGATCTGTTCTCATTCTAATGGCTGTGTTTGGGAAGTCTGGTCTGGTCTGGTCTCTCCTGCTCTCCTCTGGGAGAGGACGATGTGTTCGGGAGGTCGTGCAGCAGAGGATCTGCAGAAGTGTGAGTGTGAGCTCAGGGTCCTCCAAATTCACCACCTGCAGAGAAAGACACACTCAGGCAAGAGACCCTGCTCTGAAGATTAACCCTAAACATTCCTGGACATCACACTGGAGAGGTCTGAGCTCTGAGGTGAGTTTCAGTTCATCTCCATGTGGGTTAGCTCGATGCTAGGATGCTAAAGCCTGATTCACATATGATGAGCACGTTAGAGTGAAGGTCCAAAACCAACCACTGAATAAAACACGAGGCCCAGTTTCCTTTTAAATGTTTCCATCATGCACCAGGGTCTCGTGTTTTTACCCACTACTTGTTCCAATGGGCTGTGAAAATCCCATTAACATTTTCTGAGTTTACCAAATTACCAAATATGAATCGAAGTTAAATTACAGTCTACTGATTCATTCACAAATTAATCCCAGGACTGCCAGTGGCACCACTGAGGTACCTCGAGAAAGATACCATCCTCACACACTGGGTTTACTGCAGAGAATAATTTGACATTGTTCATACTGTGTGCTGTTTTCTGATTTTACTAAATTTCCAAGTTTGAATCAGTTTTATGTTAGTCTTCTGATTCATTCACCAGTTGGAGTCTACTGATTCAGTCACCAATTAGGGTCGACTGATTCAGTCACCAATTAGAGTGGACCGATTCAGTCACCAACTAGAGTGGACCGAGTCGACCGGTTCTTTCCCCCAGAAAACAGTACCTGCAATTTTTTCCCCCTATTAGTCTGTGGCCTGATGGTTAGGGATCTGCCCCTGCAATCGGAAAGCTGTGGGTTCTAATCCCAGGACTGCCAGTGGCACCACTGAGGTACCCTCGAGAAAGATGCCATCCTCACACACTGGATTTAATACAGAGAATAATTTGATATCGTTCACACTGTGTGCTGTGGTGTGTTCACGCATGACAAATGGACACTTTCCACTTAACACCCAGTAATGAACACCAGAGTCCTGCACCGGATCGGGTACCTGCGGGTACTAGTTGCTGAAACGGGCGGATTTTAATGTTCTGGAATTTTACAGGTGGGTATGCGAGCGGGTAATTAATTACATACGGGCGGGTAGCAGGTCAATCAAAACAGTACTTTAGCCTAAAATAATACCATATAAGCGAAAATATCTATGTATTGGACTATCATGCACAAATTGTCATTATCACAGTGTGTTCAGGGCGCTCCAGTGAGAGATTTTTCTTCTGCTGGATTTGTGCTCGAAGAACGCAGGACGCAACTCAAACCTGGGACTGCGGATGGTATTGTGACAAGCGTGAGAGAGAAAAGGCGAAGACACATTGTTCTTCAAGCAATACGTCTTTTTATTCTCAGCCAAGAGTTTCGAAACAGACTTTATATTTTTAGAGAGTACTGCACCCTTACTGGCGTGCACCAGTACTACTTCCCAACTCCAACAACGGAGCTCTCGACTCGCCAAGCCTCGGAGGAGGGTGACTGGCGAGAATGACTCCCATTCACTATTTAACACAACTAACACACACACTCACCATAAATAATCTCTAATACTACGTAACAACATCTACGCCTCTCTAATGTTCCCCAAAAACACAGAGAAAGGGCCAACTGGCCACTTACTCCACACGCAAAGCCTCCTGGGAGGCCAGTCCTGCCGTGCGCTTCAATAGAATGCTTTTATCACGGGCACGAGCAGGTGCGGATTTAATTTTGATATAATCACGGGTGAACGGGCGGGTGTGGTACTGTGCTGTGCGGGTGCAGGCGGGTGCAGGTCTCCGAAAGTGGACCCGTGCAGGACTCTGATGAACACTGCATTTAATACTCCTTCCCATTAGCATTTGTTGATTCTTTTCTGTTAGATTATACTGTTTATACATTAGATTCAACTGTTTTTTCCCCATTAGGACACTGGTAATCTCATCCACAAACGACTGATGCAACTGCTTTGTACTGTGCTTCCCCTTTAGCAGCCATTCTGTAGTTTTGAAACAGTTAATATTCACAAACTCAATAACTGTCAATACAACATTTATTTAAACGTTTAGGCACCATACCAAGAAGATGTGTACCCACCTCTTCCTGAGTATGTTCCCACTCAGGAGACAGACACACAGGAAGTTTTCATCATCAGAGTCAGAGGTCTGCCATGGTCATGTAGCGCTGAGGACCTGGTGAAGTTTTTCTCTGGTAAGTTTTTGATCCCGTATGACTTTTAACTCGGCATTGCTGGATTCCAAATTGGCTTTGTTGCTTTTATTTAAGGCTTTATTTCTTCCTACATAGATTTCTCTCCCTCTTTATGTTGAGATGCAGTTATAACACGACTGTATTCATGCAGAGTGTCAGATTCGTGGTGGTGTAAATGGAGTCCATTTAATGCTCCAAAAAAATGGAAAGCCAAATGGGCAGGCCTTCATTGAGCTGGAGCACGAGAAGGATGTCACCAAAGCCTTGGAGAGACACAAGCAGTATCTGGGGCCCCGCTATGTAGAAGGCAAGTGCATCCCTCCAATGGTTTACATCATCTCATGAGGCAGGACAGTACGTATGAGCTCAAAGTACACAGAGAATGCAAGTAAATGCTTCTTCCGGTGCCTCCATCAAATCCTGTAATTATTTACTAACATGTCATTTGCACATGTTTAATATAACCTGGGGTTATTTCTATAGTTTGTTTTACAGTAGGTAGTGATGTGGGAAATGAGCAGCCAGAAACATGGACCAACCTCACAAAGTAACAGTACAGTAAACCCCTGAAATTTGTGGGGATTACCTTCCAAGAGCACCCGCGAATTGTGAAAGAGTGAATTTGTGATGTGATAAAAAAAAATGCCTAAAATTTCTCATTTTTATAGTGTAAACCCTCAAGATGACCCCAAATTTGCCCCTAAAACAATTTTAAACTCGGCTTAATACATTACACGGAAAAAATGTACAGGTAAACCCATATCCGTACTGTACAGTGTACACTGAACTGCTCTCTCCTGCAGTGCTAGAATGTAAAATATCAATGTTACCCCTTTATAGACTGTACTGCAATTCATGCAAGCACGTTTTCTTTGGTATGCACTGTCGTTTTCTTTGGTATAAGCAGGGTAAAAACAGCAATAATTAAATTTTCAGTAATAAAAATACAGTAAAAAATGTATGGTTAATCACCAATAATGAATGAAATTGACTGAAGACAAGGATTTACAGTTCATCGGGTGGCGCCTCTTCCTCAGGTGCTTCAGGAGGAGACGTATTATAGTGACCCGCTGGTCAAAGCAGACACTGGACGGCGACTGAGCCCTGCAGCTTCTTTTCATTTAAGTTCTTCCTGTAACAGCTGAGTTCCTGTAAGGCCACAACTCACGCCTCTAAACCTTGAACCAGCACTAAACCCACTCACCTCTCTCACTCGCTCATCGGCCACGCCCACACCCACACCATGCCTGCACACGCTCAAACTTTTTCTGGAGCTAAGGTTCATTGCCAGAAGGGGCGGCATCTTAGGGCTTTAAGAAGAACAAAACAAAAAACACAAGAACACGAGGGCAACATACAGTTGCTTAGTGTTCTCTCGACAGTAAAAAACAAAAAAAGTCTACAGAACAATTTATACAGTTATATTTTATATGGGAATATGGCTGAATTTACATTAATATTACAAAATTTGTAAATTGTATTTTTCTTAATAATTTAGGACTAATGCGCAAAAAAATTATATATTGCCACGAAAAAAGCAAAGACAAATGCGGAGGATATTTGTGGCAAACAGTTATTAGTTCGGTTCTAAGAAAAAATCCATCTAAGAAAAAATCCTGAAGCCGCGAACACGGGGTTTATTGGACACACCAAAAGCAATCCCATCAGAATAGCACTCAAGAAGAACATCTAATGTCCACCTAAAGCAATTTTTCTTAATTGTGTTCCTGCAAAACTAGTGTCCTACCACCCCTAAAACACAAACCTAATTTCAGTTACATAAATATTTATGCATTTGGCACACTCTCTTACCCAGAGCAACTTTGTAGCATGTCCCAACACACCTGATCCTCTACAGAACCTGGTTAAAGCAATAGTTTGGCAACTAAATGTTGTCTTTGTCAAATGGGATCAAAAACCAAGTAACACCATGAGGTTTGAGGCAGGTGTGAGATTTAAGACTGCAGCGTGCACTGTGCTTATTGGTGGAATAGAAGCTTCCATGACCTCCTAGCTACATTTGCCTTGAAGCAAAACTGAAAAACCAGACTTTATGTACTACATCTAAGATAAGGGATAGTTTGTCTGTTTGTTTTGCTGAATTATTCCTTTTAAATCATTTTTTTTTGTTTGCAGTGTATGAAGTAACAAATAAAGATGCTGAGATTTTTCTGAAGAGCACAGATGATGGCCCTGGTACTGATGGAGTTGTTCGCCTCCGAGGTCTTCCATTTAACTGCACAGAACAAGATGTTTTTCAGTTCTTTTCAGGTGAGAACTTCACAAAACGAATCCTTTTAAACCACCCACTTTTATTATAGCATTGATACACTCAATATTGCTTTCAGGACTGGACATCATGAAGGACGGAGTCACGCTGGTCTTGGACCGCAAAGGTCGAAATTCTGGAGATGCATATGTGCAGTTTGCCACCCAAAATATGGCAGATCAAGCCCTGCAGAAGGACAGAGAGGTCATTGGGAACAGGTCAGGCCATTACATGTTTCTTAGTGGATATATAAAACTGCACTGAGCCAACAAGGGATGTGTTTATCAGCTTTTGAGTGCTGTTGCTGGAAGAAATAACTAATCTAATTAGGACTTGGAAATACACTATATGGACAAAAGGATTGGGATTCCTGACACCAACAGGGACTTTAATGACATTGCATTCAAATTCATAGACTTTAATATGAAGTTTGGGGCGGGGCTTTGCAGCTATAACAGCTGCCACTCTTCTTGGAAGGCCTTCCACAAGATTTTGGAGTTTCTGCGGGAATCTGTGCCCATTCAATCTATAGAACATTTATGAGGTCAGGCACTGATGTTGCACGAGAAGGTCTGGCTCACAAGTTCCAGTTCATCCCAAAGGTGTTGGACGGGGTTGAGGTCAGGGGTCTGTGCAAACCTGTCAACTTCTTCCACAACCAGCCATGTCATTATGTAGCTTGCTTTGTGCACTGGGGCACACTTTATGCTGGAAGAGAAAAGGGCCTTCGCCAAACTGTGTTCTAGTTGGAAGCATAACGTTGTCCAACATGTCTTGGTATTCTGCAGCATTAAGATTAAGCCCTTCACTGGAAGTAAGGGGCCTCACCCAAACCCTGGAAAAACAGGTGTGTCCCAATACTTTTGTCCACGATATGTTCACATTAAAAAAACAATGAAATAATTGATAATAGTGCTACCTGAGTGCCAAAGGTTTTCTGCCACTAGAATTCATTTATAAAACATCATTGGTCAACCATGAGACATTTTCAGAATTAAACAACTCATTTAAACCATCAAGACACTTAAGGTTCCTCAAATAGTATGCTCAAATCTAATCTAGTTATTTAGTAACATAATAGATTACTTAGTTGTTTCAAAGCTGTTTCAAAGTCATTTAGGCCTGTGTAGTTTACAACTTAAGACTGCAAGTGCTGTCCTCCTGCAGATACATTGAGGTGTTCCCCAGCAAGAAGAGTGAGATTAAGAGGCAGTACAGCAAAGGGAGGGAAGAGGTTTCGGGCACTGCATTCCTCAGACAAAGAAGTGAGTGAGGGCAATAACAGTTGTGACCAGTTCAGATTTTGATATTGAATATAATGCAGAATATATTTTAACTCTTGTCCTTTCTTATAGCAAACAGCGTCTCTGTGCCAATACACTATATACACATGAGGGGTCTACCCTATGAAGCCACAGCTGGAGACATAGTAAATGTAAGACTTTGGGGCTGGATAGTTTTGTTATATAGAAAACAAACATGTAGCTCTCCAGTGACTGTTTTACTTCATTAGTCACTCACATTTCTATATTTTACATTCCTGTAAATTTTGTACTGTACTTTTCAAAACAACATATGCAATCTGGATTTAAAATATTAAATATATATATATTTACAGTCAATACCTTTTGACTTATTAGGAATTCAAATTCTGTGCAGTTACAGAATCCATAATATTAGTCTCATGTATATCAGCAGCAAAATGCCTTATATTCCTGAAAACTTTGATTTTGAACCTTTATTTCAAAGATGAGTATTTTGAAATTAATATTTTGTTTGTATGATCACCTACACCAGTTTTTTTTTAATCCTAGTATTGGGGATCCTCTGCCCTGCAAAGCTTAATTTTTTTCCTTGCTTCAACACACCTAATTCAGCTCATTGCGTAATTATCAAGCTCTTTATGAGATGAATCAGGTGCATTAAAAGTTCTTTCTCTGCCTTTAACCCAGTGGGCACCCACCAACGGGGAGCAGCCAGGGAGCAGTGTGTGGGGTCTGATCACAAGGGCAATTCCTTGACCACCAGGCCACCTGAGAATACCTAAAACTATGCAGGGCAATGGGTCACCAGGACTGGGGTTGAAACCCAGTGACCTACAGTAATATTATTTTTCTTTGTCTCAGTTTTTCTCTCCTGTCAGGGTAGCAAAGATTCTAATGGAGTTCGGTCCTGACGGGCAACCCTGCGGCGAAGCTGAGGCTTACTTTGCCTCCCATCAGGACGCAGTGGCAGCGATGTCTAAAGACAAAGAATCTATACGTAAGCTAAAATCAAATTAATTATAGCTTAGCGAATCATGTTAACATTAAAATCTAGCAATAAAACGTAGTAGGAACGCATTCAAAATAGCAGTATCCACCTGTGGAGTAGACACACTTGGATTCAAAATGAATCATGTTTTACCCTTTCCACAACAGAAAACAGATATATTGAGTTGTTCCTGAATTCATCAGCGCGAGGGGACGGCCTCTGAAATAGTAAGTTGTTTGATAGTTGTTTAAGGTTAATCGTAGACCTCTGTATTAATTACATTTAATGCTGTGCTTTTTTCCTTTACAGGTGTACAGCTGTGAAAATGTAAAAAGCATCTGCAGTGTTTATTTTAATTAATATTGAATGCCATTAAAACTGCTGAGTACAAATGGAGAACTTTCCTTTCATGCCATCCACTGTCTTGTTTCCTTAAGAAACTAATATTCAAAACAGCAGGTGACCTCCATTAGAATCAACGCGAAAGAAGCATTTTAAGGAAGGAAATTATATTTAAGATTTTTTTTTAAGTAAATAAAATTCCCTGTCTGCCTCGTCTGTGCAGAGCCATTAATTTAATCTCTTGATATTTAAGACCAACCCTAAACACATTCTGTGAAAAATGCAGATAGCACTAGATACACTATAAGGACATCCAACATCAGTGCCTGACCTCATAAACATCAGTGCCTGACCTCATAAATGCTCTGCAGAATGAATGAGCACAAATTCCCACAGAAACACTCAAATCTTGTGGAAAGTCTTCCAAGAAGAATGGAAGTTGTTATAGATGCAAAGGGAGGACCAAATCCATTTAAAACTCTACAGTGGCAAGAGAAAGTATGTGAACCTTTTGGGATTTAATGGTGATCTGCATTAGTTTGTCATGAAATGTGATTTGATCTTCAAGTCAAGGGTGTTGACAAATATAATGTGCTTGAAATAACAAGGAGAACAACCATAAAAAACCTCAGTGCTAGTAGAAAAAGTATGTGAACCCATGGAATTAATAACTTGTTGCTGCCCCCCATCCTGGCAGCAATTACTCAACCAGGCGCTTCCTGTAGCTGTGGATCTGGCCTGCCCATCGTTCTGGAGGAATTTTAGCTCATTCTTCTTGGCAGAACTTCTTTAGCTCTGTCATATTCTTTGGATGTCTCATCTGTATGGCATTCAAGTCATTAGCATCTCTATTGGGTTGTGGTCTGGGCTCTGACTTGGACACTGAAGACATTCTGTTGTGGACTTGCTCCGGTGTTTTGGGTCATTTGGGTTTCATCACCTGCTTGTTCTTTCCAAATAGTTGAATCTTTGTTTCATCAGTCCACAAAACATTTTGCCAATTCCGCTGTGGAGTGTTTTCTTATTAGCAAGCTGCGGCTTCCTTCGTGGTGTCCTGCCATAAACACCCTGCTTGTTCATTATACATTACATTTGTCCATACGTTTGAATCAGCTGGAGATCAGATCACATTTTATGACAAATCATTGGCACAATGTCAGTGAGTTTTAATAACATATCCTGTCTAAAGTACAGCTGTAAGTTATTCAAAGAATTAAATTGCATTTCATCCTTGCCAGCAAACATACAGTAACAGTCTTAGTGTCTGTGAATGATCATAATCATCTGTAAGGGAAAACATTTGAATCCAACACACCAAATTCACGCATAATTCAAGTAGTACAAGTCCACTCAAGGTCACACATCTCCCGTCTGATAATGATTTCAGTGCAGATATAAAGTTGTTTTAAAAGTGTTTTCACCGAACATCACAAAACTGAAGCCACTAGGTGGCAGTTGCTGGTTAAAGGTTCAAAATATGATCATGTAGTGAAAGCAGGTGACATCACAAGGCTGTCTTGGGGGTCATGGAGTTCGAGACTCACACCACCGCTCTTTAAGGTCATTTAATTAAAAAAAAAAATTAGAGTTTATAAGATTGGAGCAACCTAACTGCTGGTGTCATCACTGAGGTACCCTTGAACAAGGTACCGTCCCCACACATGGCTCCCCAGGCACCCTTCATTGGCGGCAGCCCCCTGCTTCACTTGGTGAATGGGTTAAATGCAGACAAAGTATTTCACAGTGTTCTGTGCTGTGATGTGTGTTCGTGTGTAACTATAAGGGTTACTACATTAAATTAAGTTAAAAATCATCAGATGAGAAGGTAAAATTGTGGTAACTACCACTTTAAAAATAAGCACGCAACAACTTTGGAACGCTTTTCTTGCCTTTATGTGCACGTTTTCCCTTGCTGGAGGAGGTGACCACCCTGATACCAGGGGAAAAGCTGAGGCGCGTGGGAAACAAGAACCCAACCTCTAAAGTACTTTCTGGAACTTACGAAGTACCTCCACTAGATGGAGCTATTAACCTACAGTTTCTATTCACAGGGTTTAAATAATGTTACATTGACTTATTTTAGAACAGCAAAAGAAACAGTATTATCCTTAATCTAGTAACACTCAGCTAACTCTTTTGTCACAATTCTTAAGTAACAAGTAACACATTTTACAAACCCTGTCAACAGATAAAACTTGGTCCCACTTAAAGGTTTAGTCTATCAGGGTGTTTGTGAGTGCGCTGTAATCTATGCACAACCCCTGGTGACCCAGATGGCAATACTGGGATAGGCGCTTTGGGAGGATTTTGTGGTGAGAGCAAAGGTGGGGTCTGTGTGTCCTCTTCTACTGGTCATTACCCCCTGGTTCTGACACTGGTGCACTTTCTACTCCTGTGGTGTGGCTCACCACTGGCAATTCTGTAGTATGATTAGTATTTAGCCATGCCATTTAGCCATGCTGTTAGTATGGTTTGCAAAGAGATGTGTTCAGTGCTACATTACATACATGCTTCAGCAAATCACTCACAACTTTCAATTAAAGCATTTTTTTCCTTCCCTGTCGTATCCGACAGCTTAGCAAGCGGAATGTGAAGCCGGATGCCATGATGTGCCAGACACCTTTGTTTTACCAAGTAGGTCTTTAACGATTCAGTATAAGCCCCTTTTGCTACTTGAAATTTTGAACTTAGGTTCCTGCCAGAACAGAGAGACTCAGAAGGAGCTTCTATCCTCAGGCTGTAAGACTTCTCAACCAAGACATACTACCACAGCTAGTAAACTGTAATTTCGCCAATGAGTCCCGTTATGTTGGAGGGTGAAAGGACTTTCGATGGAATGATATTCACTGTACTTACCGAAACCATACCTTGTGGGTAAAAAATACTTTTTTTGTTTTCAAAGCTCGCCAGCACTTATATTCTTTAATGCACTGAAACAAGGTCACAAAGATTCATGTTTTGTAGTCTTTGTACATAAATGAATGAAAAGCCCCTATGTTGTCACGAACAAGCAGAATGAGAGAGAGAAGTTGATGCCCAAGTGCGGCGTGGTGGATGAGCCCAGTTGCGGAAACAAACGAGTGAGCTGGTGAACCACGCGCTTTATTCTGAGAACGCTCTGGGAGGAGTAGAGATTCCCACCAAGGAATCCTCGTTCTCAACACACACAGGGAAGGGTAGATAAGAAAGGTAGGTTGGTTGTTGGTTGGTTGGTTGAAGTCCTCACGGTACCACTAGAACTTGGACTGGCGTTGACCTAAGAGTGAACCCTAATGTCTGGGTGTCAGATATCACCTATTTCCCGGTTTATATACCCTACGCGTGCGTTACTTCCGATGACCCGTGACATCACGCGACCCAGTGTGTGTGACATATGTCCTTTTTCACTTCTTGTTCTGATAGTCATTGGAGTCAGAAATGATACATTTTCCTTGTGTACTGAGTGAAACATGGTATCAGAGAGGGTCTTTGAGCTAGTTGAGTGTTTTTCTCAGTGCTGTGGTTGGCTGGTGGGAGGGGGGATACTGGGCAATATAAATCTTTCTCGACCAATAGTGCAGAGTGACTTAAAAAAAAGGTGCCTTAAGCCTTCTCTTAACTTAGGTTCCTGCCAGAACAGAGAGACTCAGAAGGAGCTTCTATCCTCAGGCTGTAAGACTTCTCAACCAAGACATACTACCACAGCTAGTAAACTGTAATTTTCTCCTCAAACAATAAATATATATATTGTATATTCTATTAGGTCACATCTGTTTATGTGCCATAATCATCAAAATATGGCACTCTGCACTTTATCGTGCATTCAAACACCATTGCACATTGTACAGTATACAATCAGATGTCTAGTTTGCACAGTTATGTCTATTTTGCACAATATGTCTATCCTGTACAATATGTCTATTTGGACATTATGCTCGTTTCAGATGAACATTTGCCCAATATGGTATTTTCACTACCTCACCCATGCACTGTTTTTTGTTTATCTCTATGTATATTTCTTTTATTACACAGAATATTTTTATCTTATTTTATTTGTAGCCTATTTATCTTTTTTCTTATCTCTTTAAGAAATCTTAAGACTAGTATGTCTATTATGAAATTTTGCACAGCCTTAGGTGTGTTTTGGGGTACATTTCACTGCATGTTGTACTTGTATGACTGTGTATGTGACAAAGAATTCTGAATCTTGAATCTTGCAATGTTTTTTGATCAATGGAGATGTTTATGAGGTCCTGGCAGCACGAGTGATGGTTGATGGGAAAGATGGCTGTGTCACCCATGGTAACGCAGAGCCCAGTGGTAGATATTCAAAGAACTCCTTAGTGTTCTTTATACTCGGTGCGGTCCTTGAGATGCAGCTGAGGAACATGTGACAGGTAGGTGAGTAACAATGGAGAGCCCACATTTTGCACACGTGTGCCAAACTGCCCTAATGGTCTGCATGCAGTTAACATCACTAACTGTGGACTACAGGAGGTTCACACTATTTGGGACTGGGCTTTCGATGAGGGCAAAATTCTTTGTAGTTTGATGAAAGATTAGAGAAAAACATTCATTTTGTCTTTGAAATGTTGCAATATGATGAATTGGGGTTAACATGACCTGTAACATGAACTAATAAGGTTTAAAAAAAGTAACTATGAGGCAACATGGGATGTGTTTTAATTGAGTTGAGATTAACTGATAAGGCATAAAATTTGTTTTCAATTTCAGTAGTAATTGCTGTGGAAGAAAGTATTCATTTATTCATTTTTCCATGAGCAAGAGAAAAAGCACTTTTCTGGTTGAAGATGCACAAATTGCATGGCTATATCCCCATTTCTGTGACCTTCTCTATATCTTGCTATCTTGTGTTGATGACGTCCTTCTTCTGCTATGTCAGCTGCCCAGTTTATTGTCCAGCCAGCCACTCAGGCTCCTGCTCGGACAGTCATTCCTTCTCCTGTCTCTCTCTGTCTATCCTATCCTGTGAGCGTCTCGTCTTCTGTTCGTGTGTTTGTTCAGGTCTTTGAACTGTTCCAGGTCTAATCTGATTTGGTGCTGGCTCCACACACTGCGTCAAAGACTCAAGAGGTTCCTCTCTAGTGTGACTCCAGCTCTTGTAGCCAGTCCTGCTCCCTCAGCTAGACTGAATTCCTTCTCCAGGCCTTGTCTTGTCCCTGTCTACTTTCAGTGTTGCAACTGCCCTAGCTAACTATATTATTGCTGCTGTTCCTCTCATGGTCAAGGGTGTTGCCCTGCTAGGTACCAAGGTAGTTGCCAGTGCTCTGCTCCTCTTATTGACCAGTCCTGTCTCTCTCAAGCTTTACTTCCTTGTGTTACAGTGGCTCCCGATCCCTCCCCATCATGCGGCAGGCGTTCCTCCCTTGACCACATCGGGGGTGCTGAACAGAGCTGTGAAACACCTTGGCCAACTCCTGTTCCACTCACAACCCACAGAAAGAACCTCACAGTCAAATGGACCACATACTGGTGGTTACACAAGGACCGTTTATCTGCAGAGGAAGTCGTAGAACGGATGGAGCTAGACAAGTTCCTCGAACTCTGCCAAATGAGGAGAGGAAACCCAGACCCATGAGTAATGGTGATGGCCTTAGTGCCAACCTCGAGATGGGCTGAGCAGAGCAAAGGGGATATCCATGGGAACCATGACAAGAGAGACGACCAAATCCTCCAGCTACATGTCTATTCATGCCCCACCAGCCCACTAATCAATGTCCATGTCGT
Source organism: Hydrocynus forskahlii (assembly GCA_037974365.1). Lineage (NCBI taxonomy): Eukaryota > Metazoa > Chordata > Actinopteri > Characiformes > Alestidae > Hydrocynus > Hydrocynus forskahlii. The sequence continues at coordinate 11,517 of JBBPCX010093523.1, read as the reverse complement.
TGCATCTGAACAGCACTTCCATAGCTGCCCTTCTGGCCACCCTGGCAGTTCAGCAACATTGGCCTGCCCCATCGCTCTTCCAAGGGCCGTCTCACCTTATGGAAGAGTGGCAGAGACGGCTGTGTCACCCATGGTAACGCAGATGCTCTCTCTCAGCAACATGGCTTGTGGACTGTTTCCCATCAGGGCTCAGGCTCGGAGCTAAGGGGGGAACTGTGATCACTGGCCCAGTGGTAACACTGTAACACAGCCCAGTGGTAAGAACTCAAAGAACTGCTGTAACACTTCTGGGACATGTTCTCCACAGAGCCTGCACAGACCAATCTAGTCCAACATGACATAGAAAAAGAACAACAATAGCCGCATCATGCGATGGTTCCTGTCATTACAGTAGTTCTCTTTCCGGGTACAACATAGCGCAGGGGTCCTCCATGGGAATGTGGATGCTCTTTATTGGCAACACACTGCCAGGACACCCTCATCCACCACGCCTGGCTTGTTCAGGAGGGGCACTTTAATGGCAGGCTCCTGATCCCACATCATCACACGACAGGTACTTCTCCTTCGGCCGCAGCAGAGGTGTTGAACAGACATCAACCATTCATCTGCTCATCATCCACCACCCAGTCAACCCTGCCTCCCTTTCTCACTGATTCTCTTGTGATAGTCCTGAATACTGATAAACAGGGTAAAAGGGACTAACAAATGAGATGAACTACACTGTACACTGAACTGCTGTCTCCTGCAGTGCTAAAATGTAAAATACCCACTGTACAGTAACTCATGCAAACGTGTTTTCTTTGGTATGCGCTGTTGTTTTCTTTGCAGGGTAAATACAGTAATAAATTGATTTAATTCACAGTAATAAAAATACAGGGCTTTAAGAAGAACAAAACAAAAAAAACACGAGAACCTTCAGAGAAACACTTGAGATAGCTCCACACGGGAAACTGTTCTGATGCAGGAATGCTGGACTGCATCTGCCAAAGATGCGTCACAGGCAGCAGCCAATCAGCAGCAAGGAGAAATGAAAAACGCTCTCGGATTGGCTACTTTCAAACCTCCCTCCTCTGATTACAGGGGTATTTCATCATCCCAAGATGCACTTTCTTTTTGTTCTCTGGACAGTACCAAAAAAAATATTTAGATATATTTTATATAGAAATGTAGCTGAATTTCCCTTAATATTTATGCTACAAAATTAATAATTTGTATTTTTCTTAATAATTTAATAATTGAGGAGTGTAGAGGCAATTTTTATATTGATATTTTGATGGAAAGAAGGTTTGGCTGGAATAACCAAAAGTTCTGTCTTGGCAAGATTCTGCCGCAGGTGGTGATCCTTTATCCATGTGGATATGTCTGATGGACCAGCCGAGAAGCATGCTGAGACGATGTGGTCATCTGGCAGGAAGGACAGGACAGTCTCTTGAGGCCATATGTCAGATGGGAGCTCATAGATCAACCTCTGGAACTTTGAGGACAGTCTGTAGAGCTCATAGGACAATCTTTAGTGGTCCTGGGTCTATGGCCAACAAAACTGAAACAATTCAATACGTTATACATATTTGAGATTTCTTGAGAAAATCAGTGTTTATTTATAATTTGATGTCATTCTGCAAAAAATACAAATAAATCAAAACGCATAACCTGATTTGATCAGTGATCATATAAGAAAGAAAGCAATTATTTATTTACTGCATAAATACAAAGTGTCCACATCAAATGACTGTAGTAGTTCTTAGGGTGTTTGTGATTAGTTACGAGTCTGATGTATCACTTAAATGCAGTACACACCGTTGATACTGTAATGATATGTGATGTTAATGTGTTTCACCACTAGATGGCAGTATTATGTTTGGTTAGAGGAAGTTGTAACAGGATGGTGGCTGTTGAAATAAAGGAAACGACAGTACAGTAATCAGTGTGTGTCGTCAATACATGGTACCAGGAGAAAATATCTCGAACCAAATGTAAAGATGAATTTCATCCGTCAACCTGACGAGTTAAAGTTAACCGGAAATGTCAACGAGAACTGGAAGGTGTTTAAGCAAAGTTTGGAACTTTAAATGTTTGCAATCAGTCTTCAAGGAGATAGCATTACTGCTAACGGTGGCAGGGCGCGATGCACTTAATGTGTACAACACGTTTCTCTTCACAGAAGAACAAAAAGATAAGTTTGATGTAGTTATGGAGAAATATGAACAGTATTGCACACCAAGAAAAAATGAAACGTGCGAGAGGTATGTGTTCAGGAACCGGCTTCAGAAAGAGTCAGAATCAATAGAACAGTATGTCACAGTCATGTACCTTCGGAACACTGTGTGACCAAATAGTAATTGGAGTCCAAGACAATAGAGTGCGATTGCAGTTATTGAAAGAGATGGCCTTAACGCTAGAAAAGGCAATTAAAATGTGCCAAGCGTCAGAGAGTGCAAATGCGCGAATAAAGACTTTCAGCAAGGAAAATGAGAATGTCGAAGTCGATTCAGTGCAGCGAAGGAAACCGAAAGCAACAACGAATGCAAGGAAAAAAGATGCAAGACCCAAGTAAGAGAGTTGCAGGAGATGCGAAATGAAGCATGCGGAAAGAACCACTTCGTGAAGTGTTGTTTCACAAAGAAAAGGGTGCCGCTTGTGGAAAAGGAGGAGGACGACGAGACGCCTTTCTTCATGGACACAGTTGAGGGAGAGAAGAGTGTTTCAATCGATTAATGGATTGCATGCTTGAAAGTGAATGGCACGGACATTTCACTAAAGCTCGACACAGAGGCACAGGTAAACATCCTGCCAATAAAAGATTATAATAAACTGATAAACAAACCTAAATAAGAAACAAAAAGATAAATCTGAGAACATATGATGACAAGCCAATACCCACAAAGGGAATGTGTGAAGTTACACTGTCCAGCAAAAGTCAGAAAGTGAATGCGTTGTTTGTGCTTGAAGAAGGAAATAGACAAGCGATTTTGGTATTGAAAACCTGTGATCAGCTAGGTCTGATAAAGAGGGTCCATGTCATAGACACAGATAAAGTGACAGCACGTGGGCAAAATTAGAACACAGAGGTTGCTACAAGTAGGACTAAACATACAGACTGGGTGCAAGAATATAAAAAGGTGTTCAAAGGCATAGGCCGCCTACGAGGCAAACACAAAATAAGGCTTAAGGAAAATGCAGAGCCAGTTATACATCCAGCAAGATTGCTCTTAAAAAGAGACTGAAGGACAAATTAGACTCACTGATAAAAGAAGGCATTGTTAGGAAAATCGAGGAACCCACTGAATGGGTGAACTGACATCTGAGACTGTGCATAGATCCTAAAGCTACTGACAAAATCAGACACAGCCAGCACTATGAGTGGAGCACGCTAATTTTTAGATGCTTCATCTTGGTTCTACCAAATTGTGCTTGATGAAGAAAGCTCTAAACTGAGCACATTTAATACGCCATTTGGAAGGCATTGCTTCTTACGTTTACCGTTTGGGATTAGCTCAGCCCCTGAAGTTTTTCATAGAACCGTGCAGCAACTGTTTGATGGAACAGAAGGGGTAGGATTCTTTATCGATGACATGGTAGTCTGGGGAAAAACAAAAGCAGAGCATGATGAAAGATTGCACAGGGTTCTCACTCAGGTGCAAAAAACAGGTATGAAATTAAATACAAGTAAATGCCAATTTGGGGTGCAAAAGATTACTTACCTGGGCGAGAAATTGTCTGAGGCATGAGTACAACCAGATACGGAAAAGGTTTGGGCTATAGCAGAGCTGCCAGTACCACAGGACAAAAATGACTTGCAGAGAGTCTTAGGACTAGTTAACTACTTAGGGAAATTTATTCCAAATTTATCAGCAAACACAAGAGCACTTAGAAACAATGTGGCAGTGGATGGCAGAACATGCCAGAGAATGGGAGTGGCTGAAAAGCAGTTTAACTCAGGGGCCAGTTTAAAAATTCTATGATCAGGACAAGCCGTTGAAGGTGTCCACTGATGCATCCAAATCCGGCCTAAGAGCTGTGCTGCTTCAGAAGCATGATACAGAGTGGTATCCAGTCGCATACGCATCACACACTATGACAAGTGCAGAAAGAAATTAGGCACAAATTGAGAAGGAGACACAAGGGGCCGTGTTTGGCCATGAAAAGTTTCATGAATATGTGTATGGGCGAAACCACTGGGTGAAGCACCACCGTGCATCCAGCGCCCAATTCTGAGACTCCAGAAATATGACTTGATGGTTGAGTTGAAGCCTGGCAAGCACCTAGTGGTAGCCGATGCACTGAGTAGGGCTAGCTTGTGTAACAACAAAAGCACCACAGAAGAGGCTGTGCAGATCCATAAAGACAGTGTCAGATGCAAAATGGGCAAACATAGTGAAAGAAACATGGAAGGATGAAAAGCTGAAGAGAATAATGGAACAGATACATCTACCACGTCAGGTGAAGCTGGATAAGCCATATCAACACTTTAAAGAGAAACTGACTGTTAGATGGAGTTCTTTTAAAAGGCACAAAAATAGTCATATCTACCACCATGAGATCCCAAATAGTCAAGCTGCATGAAGGACATTTAGGTATTGAGAAATGCAAAAGACATGCACGTAATGTGTTGTATTGGCTGTGCATGCACAAGGACATAGAGGCATATGTGCAACGCGGCGAGACTTGCCAGCGTCACAGATATCAGCAACCAAAAGAACCAATGAGACCTCACGAAAAGCCTCAACAACCATGGAGAAAAGTTGGAATGGATCTATTTCAGCTAAAAGGCAAGGACTACCTGTTAGTCATGGATTATCACTCAAATTACCCTGAATTTGCAGGGCTGTGTGACACAAAAGGAGAAAGGGTGGTCGCACACGTAGAAGCCATGTTTTCACACCATGGAATTCCAATGACTGTTATAAGCAACAGCGAGCTGCAATTTACATGCAAATGCTTTAAAGACTTTGTTGAAAAGTATGAGTTCAAACATATAATCTCAAGCCCTCTGTACCCACAGTCAAATGGGTTAGCAGAGAAAGGAGTGCAAATTGTGAAGCAAATTTTCAAAAAGGCTGAAGACAATTGAGAAGACCCATATCTAGCTATTCTGAACTACTGAGCATCTCCACTGGAAAATGGTCTTTCACCAGCTGAAATGCTTATGAACCGGAAGCTCAGAACCAGACTTCCATCCGCAACACATCAGCTGGAAAGGAGTGAACTATACGACAGGACAGCTAAACCACTGAGACCACTCGCACAGGAGGATATAGATGGGCAGTGGGACTGCTGGCAAAAGTGGTCAAAGAGACAATGCCGAGACCATATGAAGTCCTCACAGAGCATGGAAAAACAAAGTGGCGACACAGATGACATCTACTGAAAATGCCTCAGAAAGAAATTAGGGTCATGGACAGTAACACAAATGACATAACAGTTCCAAGCCAGACACAACAACAACCAGAAATGGAGGACAAACAAAACAGTTCTGAGCCAGACAAAGACAAACTGACTGAGGTAACACAGCGACAAGGTTCAAAAAGACCAATAGTGAGACCAAAGAGATTATTTGAGGAAATGTAAGGTACAGAGCGCAAGAAGAAATAATAATTAAATAAAAATGTTTGTTGAGTTAAAACCAGTTAAGTGGAGTTGAAACCAGTTAAACTGTTGAATGGAATTCATGATGCAATGAGGTTGGACAAGATGACCTTTATTTGAGAAAAAGGGAGATGTAATGATATGTGATGTTAATGTGTTTCACCACTAGATGGCAGTATGATGTTTGGTTAGAGGAAGTTGCAACAGGAAGGTGGTTGTTGAAATCAAGGACACGACGGAGCAGTAATTGGTGTGTGTCAATACAGATACCAGCAAATCACCCACCCACACAAACAGTGGAGGGAGGATTCGGCAGACTACGTTGGATGCAGTGTGTGGGAGAAGCATAGATAATCATAAGTGGATAATGGATAGCTACAAACTGCAGACCAATTAGTCTTGTGGAAGACACGGGTTACAACTTGCACCAACTGTTGCTCTTGCTGGAGACTACTGGACATCGTTGGGTAACCATAAACACCTCGGAGTTACAGTGCATTATATAGATGAACAGTGGGAGCTGCATTCACATGCTCTGACTATAATAAAAACTGAAGAGACATTCACATTAAATGTGCACGGAACCTTTTATTCATGTTACACAGCAGTGGAATGTTTCAAATAAAGTCAGCACACTTTATTAGTGCAAGAAATATGATCGTTGCTGCCAGGCGTCCCCTGCGTCGCACTCAGTCTCCAGCGTTCTTTCACAGTAGCTCTACAGAACAGTGCATTTGACAATTTGTCCTGGCCAAATGCAGAAAAGTTGTGGGCCACTTTAAACACAGTTCAGCAAGTACTGCAAAATTTGGAACAACAACTAATTGGACATGGACAAAAGAAGGAGTCACTTATACAAGACATTTCAACCAGATGGAATTAGACTCTGGACATGATAAAAAGCATCCCAAGAAATGAACAGCCACTGAGGGATGTCCTCACCACACACAACACCAAGACTGCATCCAACCTACATGTGAAACAGACAAACTGCAGAGGTTGGAAACGCTACTGAAGCTCCACAGGTCTCTATTACTCACTGTCCTGTCTCAATGTGTGTGAGAGAGAAATAGAGTGTCTGTATGTGTGTGTAAATATAGCATGAATATATAGAGGATATTTTGCCTGGACCTTCAAAGCTGAACATTGCAGTTATGGTAGCATTTAGTCTCCATGTCACTTGGTCAAGTTCAGGTTGAACAACGTGGCCGCTGGTGAGGATGAACCTATCAAAGAACTGGAATCCAGTTCCTCTTGCAGAACCCTCTGCAAGGATCAGACAAACAGACCCCAGACACTTTTGTGAGCTGCTTCACCATCTACATCAGAGAGGAGCTGTGAGTGTTTTCATTATACTTCTGTCTGGGGAACGACTGCATGGCTGCTTCATCAGTTAGATGTTCTTGCTGTATCAGCTTACCCGCCAAACATTCTGCACTCAAGATGCCTGCAGCCTCCATGGGGGACAGAGTTTGGAATGTGGGGGTATACTGAGTGAAGGTTTTATTGGATGGGGAACTGTAGTACCGCAACATGACAGTTGAAGAAGAGTCACGTCCTCACAGGGATCATCATTAATAATACTGATAGTACCAATATGTTCATCAATAACAAAACAGATAATCCTTCATCATTAATAATGCCAACAACAATCCTCCATCAGTAATAAAACTAGTAATACTAACTTATTTGTTATTAATTATTCAAACTCAATCGTCTTTAATAATACCAATAGCAATCCTTCATCATTATTAAAACCAATAATGTTAAGTCATTCATCATCAATAAACCTATAATAATCATTTGCAAAAGGAAGAGGTACCTGTGTGCACCATGAGATGTAAAGATGACCTTTGTCTGCCACAAATACAGTTTTTACATTTGCAAAGCACATGCAACAACCACAATGCTTTGTCCAACATGTTCATGAGAAGAGAAAAAAACTGTTATGTGTTCTGTCATAACTTTTGTAACCAAGTTTTGTAAGTTTTCTTGTATAGATTTGTCCTTTTGTCTTCACTAAATAAATCATACTTTTGACCGGGAACATGACAGATGTTATTTTGTACCACTATTAAGAAAATGTAAATGGATTAGCAACAGCGTCCTTGGTAAATATCTAAATTAGGTACTCTGTGATACAGTACAAAATGTTTTATCTTAGTATGTGGTACAGTCAAAATAATTTCTCCAAAATATTTTTTTCTTAAAAAAACAAGTTGTATGACCTTAGGTGAAGGAGGCCCACAAGCCATAAATACCAGACGGAAGTTCAAAACTTGTAGGGTCGGTTTCCGGAACACGGATTAAGCTTAGTCTTGGACTACCCTTTCCCTTTCAATGGAAAATCTCTATTCACAGCACTACATAATCCAGGACTTTCCCTGTCCGGGAAACCGACCCATTATGTTCACCTAAATTTTAGTTAGTAGAAAGTTCCAACACAATATTAGGTAATAATATATATATTTTCATCATGGATTTATAATCAACTAAAATGTTCCTAGTCAAAAGTGAAGGATAGTTAAGCCTAAATGAACACAACAGGAGGGTTAAAAGGGTGGAGACTCGAGCCTGATTTACAGACTGCTACAAAACGTACAAGGACTTAATGTTGCAGATTGCAGAAGACAAGCCTAATCTGCTTATGATATGAGATATGCACAGCATACAGAAAAAGAGTGATGCTCTGCACTGTAAAAAAAGATCATAAAAAACGGTCCAATGACTGGCAGCAATGGCTGCCAAACAAAAACTGTAAATTTAAAGTAAAAACTTTAACTTTAAATGAAGTGAAAAAACAGAAAACCAGTCATGGATTGGTCGTGGATGAATGGCACAACAATGGGGCTCAGGATCTCGTCACAGTATCTCTGTGCATCAAAATGCCATCAATAAAATGCACCTGTGTTCGTTGCCTTTAACATACGCCTGCCCAGACCAGAACCCCACCAACTTGCCCCCGGTGCGGGGTAAGTTGTGCCATTGGAGAGAATACATTGGGGTAAATTGTGCCATTGATTATTGAAATACAACAGTATATTTTGATCTCTGAAACTGTAATTCTATATAAAACCTAGAGAAATTAAATACAAAATTACTCTAAGGTTTATTTAAAGTTATTTTACAACATCAAAGGCCAAAAACTCCCCCATGTTGGGCTTATTAAAGGCAGTAGCTCTACCAAGAGAGGTTGCTTCAGGAGTGTGGCATGACAAATGGTGGCGTGTTTAAAGGCCGCAAACCAATCAAGAAATCTTATTTCTTTTCCATCTATCTTTTTCTTCTCCATGTATTGTTTTAATGTCATTCTGCATATGTTCATCTGCCTCGCCTCCTGACGAATTGACTTCCCCTTCTCCACTTCTTTCACTGCTCTGTCCATGTCCTCTAGAGGAGTGGAAGCCCTACCTGTCTTCTTTTTATAACTCTGTGGCATGATGGTCTATTTCTATTTTTGGTCTAAAATTACGAATGTCACATAGGTTTAGTGATACAATGTAAGAATACAATGTACAATTACAATAAAATTTGTTTAAAATATTCAGAAGTGGTACAACTTACCCCAGGCCCTTTGGCACAAATCACCCCAACCCCACCATTTTGAAAAAAATGCATCATCCAGCAGTTTTGAGCTAACATCATGCTAGCTGTATAGACTCATAAGGTGTGTCCGAAATTGCGCACTTACGTGAGTGCACTGGAATGTAGTGCACAGTAGTGTGCACTACAGAAGGAAGTGCTCAGTGCGCACTATGTAGTGCATAGTGCGCACTGTGCACTTCCTTCTGTAGTACACACTGTCGTGGGTAAGTGTTGTCTGAAATGGAACACTAACATTTTGCACTTAGCGGACTAACAATTGCTCGCGATTCTCCAGCCCGCCAAAATATCTGCCGGTTATATCGCAGTATACATCAGTAAAATGATTTTATTAACATTAACTACATTTATTCGAACCAATTGCCTCCGCTTGGGCTTGCATTTCACTGTTGGCTGCCATTATTCAACTCTGAAACCTTGTCGAAAGTCCCTCTCCTTCCGCTACATGGTCAAAATGGTGTGCTTTTAGTGTACATAGTGTCCATCGTTCCGCACTGCGTTTTTGTCCATTATTAGTGCACCATCCGGGTAGCTTTAGCTTGGTTGTCAGTGTGAACGCACTATGCACTAAAATTGCGCACTAAAAGTGTGCAATTTCGGACACACTGATGGTGTAGGTTACCAAAGCCCTAAAACGTGTGAAATGTTTTCAAACATGTCTATAACTTTTCAGACACAACAATCAACAAACCTTGATCATAAAAATTTTATGTTTTTTAACTTAATTCTGCTTATCTCTCATGCAATGAGGCTCTCTTTTTTGCAGGATGACTAAAATGGCTGATTCTTCAAAAATGTGTGTTCACATGACCAATTTCTTCTATGATTCCCTAGAAACGGGGGGGTGGCACAACTTCCCCCAGGCACAAATCACCCCGCTCTCCCCTAATTAATAGACATGCACATTTGTGGGCAGCCCTGTGTTGCTGCTGTGGAACATGACATGCCCCCTTTACCGGCACCTAGGTAGCCTACAGTTAGCTTACCGCTAACAAGGCAGTCTACAGTTAGTTTATCGCTATTAAGGTAGCCTATAGTTAGCTTACCGCTAACATGGCAGCCTACAATTAGCTTACCGCTAACAAGACAGCCTAAAGGTAGCGTACCACTAACAAGGTATCCTACAGTTAGCTTACCACTAACAAAGATCTCTCTCTCTCTAAAAAAATATACACATGGTTTGGTGCAGTTAGCTATCCTCATTAAACATTCCTGGGTCAGGCTTTAACAACGTAGTTGCTGGTGGCTTGTGTAGTCCGTTCATTTTTTTTCCCAAGCAACATGTATGTTTACCAAGCAACATATATAATATCAAGCAACATTATTATCATTATTGTTGTTTATTCTTTTATGCTAAATAAATGTGTTTAAAAAGTGTACAGTAGATGTAGAATTTTCATATTTTATGAACTGGTGGGAAAGACAACCACTTATACAACAAAATAATCGGCGTTACAAATCAGCCATTGGCCAACCCTGATTTCTAAATATTGGCATTGTAAATAGAAAAACCAATTTCGGTCGACCTCTAGTCTAGATTCTATTTGTAGTGCAGACAGCTAAAAGGAAGATAAGTCTGGGAATGGGTATTCCAGTTGTTCCACTGTTGAGTTGTAAACTTCAAGTCCTTCACTTATAGGTTGGGCAGTCTTGAGAGCTCCTCTGGCTTAAGCTGACAGGGTAAACTGGACTTCAGGGACTTCAATTACATCCACGTCTACCAAGTCTAGACCATCCATGCTTGCACCATAAAGCTCATCAACCTAAAAAATGTCAGTTTTTTTCTGCATCAGCACAGAGATTTTTCCTGTTAAATACATCTAGCATATATGATAGATGAAGATCACATTACAAGCACCATCATTCCAAAGCCACAAGGACTTATGTGTAGGGCCCCACATACACACAAACACATACTATACAGTGGTGCTTGAAAGTGTGTGATCACCTTGCTACTTTCCATTTTTCAGATAAAACCCTCATGCATTGACTTAATTCAGGCATTTCCAAAGCCCGGCCCGTGGGCCAATCATGGCCCACCATCAGATTTCATTTGGCCTGCAGCTTTGGTTTTATAATGTGTTATTTTTGGCTCGCTAGCTCTATCAGAATAAACAAATCATAAAATTTAATTCCTCCTTTCACCACATGGTGGCACCATTCTAATGCTATCTGGCTCTGCATCCGTGTCACAAACACTTCTCCACTCATTTCTGCCATGGCAACTGCAAAGAATTTGTGTCAGCAAGTTATCTGTTCCTTGATCAGTCTGAAATTGAGTGTTTTGAACGGTAACATCTGTCACTATTAACAGTGAAAAGCCTAAAG